>JAHLWY010006453.1:0-50774 GCA_020002185.1 Paraescarpia echinospica | reverse complement strand
TGATGTGCCACCCGTTGATGTGCCATCCGTTGATGTGCCACCCGTTGATGTGCTACCCGTTGATGTGCTACCCGTTGATGTGCTACCCGTTGATGTGCTACCCGTTGATGTGCTACCCGTTGATGTGCTAACCGTTGATGTGCCACCCGTTGATGTGCCACCCGTTGATGTGCCACCCGTTGATGTGCTACCCGTTGATGTGCTACCCGTTGATGTGCTACCCGTTGATGTGCCACCTGTTGATGTGCCACCCGTTGATGTGCCATCCGTTGATGTGCTATCCGTTGATGTGCCATCCGTTGATGTGCTACCCGTTGATGTGCTACCCGTTAATGTGCTAACCGTTGATGTGCTACCCATTGATGTGCTACCCGTTTATGTGCTACCCGTTGATGTGCTACCCGTTGATGTGCCATCCGTTGATGTGCTACCCGTTGATGTGCCATCCGTTGATGTGCTACCCGTTGATGTGCCATCCGTTGATGTGCTAACCGTTGATGTGCTATCCGTTGATGTGCTACCCGTTGATGTGCTACCCGTTGATGTGCCATCCGTTGATGTGCTATCCGTTGATGTGCCATCCGTTGATGTGCTACCCGTTGATGTGCTACCCGTTAATGTGTTAACCGTTGATGTGCTACCCGTTGATGTGCTACCCGTTGATGTGCTCCCCGTTGATGTGCTACCCGTTGATGTGCCATCCGTTGATGTGCTATCCGTTGATGTGCCATCCGTTGATGTGCTACCCGTTGATGTGCTACCCGTTGATGTGCTACCCGTTGATGTGCCATCCGTTGATGTGCTACCCGTTGATGTGCCATCCGTTGATGTGCTAACCGTTGATGTGCCATCCGTTGATGTGCTACCCGTTGATGTGCTACCCGTTGATGTGCCATCCGTTGATGTTCTATCCGTTGATGTGCCATCCGTTGATGTGCTACCCGTTGATGTGCTACCCGTTAATGTGCTAACCGTTGATGTGCTACCCGTTGATGTGCCACCCGTTGATGTGCCACCCGTTGATGTGCTACCAGTTGATGTGCCATCCGTTGATGTGCTAACCGTTGATGTGCCATCCGTTGATGTGCTAACCGTTGATGTGCCATCCGTTGATATGCTAACCGTTGATGTGCTAACCGTTGATGTGCTACCCGTTGATGTGCCATCCGTTGATGTGCTACCCGTTGTTGTGCCATCCGTTGATGTGCTACCCGTTGATGTGCCATCCGTTGATGTGCTAACCGTTGATGTGCTATCCGTTGATGTGCTACCCGTTGATGTGCTACCCGTTGATGTGCCATCCGTTGATGTGCTATCCGTTGATGTGCCATCCGTTGATGTGCTACCCGTTGATGTGCTACCCGTTGATGTGCTAACCGTTGATGTGCCACCCGTTGATGTGCCACCCGTTGATGTGCCACCCGTTGATGTGCTACCCGTTGATGTGCTACCCGTTGATGTGCTACCCGTTGATGTGCTACCCGTTGATGTGCTACCCGTTGATGTGCCATCCGTTGATGTGCCATCCGTTGATGTGCTAACCGTTGATGTGCTACCCGTTGATGTGCTACCCGTTGATGTGCCACCTGTTGATGTGCCACCCGTTGATGTGCCACCCGTTGATGTGCTACCCGTTGATGTGCTACCCTTTGATGTGCTACCCGTTGATGTGCTACCCGTTGATGTGCCACCCGTTGATGTGCCATCCGTTGATGTGCCATCCGTTGATGTGCTACCCGTTGATGTGCCATCCGTTGATGTGGTACCCGTTGATGTGCCACCCGTTGATGTGCCATCCGTTGATGTGCCACCCGTTGATGTGCTACCCGTTGATGTGCTACCCGTTGATGTGCTACCCGTTGATGTGCTACCCGTTGATGTGCCATCCGTTGATGTGCTACCCGTTGATGTGCTACCCGTTGATGTGCTATCCGTTGATGTGCTACCCGTTGATGTGCTACCCGTTGATGTGCTACCCGTTGATGTGCCATCCGTTGATGTGGTAACCGTTGATGTGCCACCAGTTGATGTGCCACCCGTTGATGTGCCACCCGTTGATGTGCCACCCGTTGATGTGCTACCCATTGATGTGCCATCCGTTGATGTGCTAACCGTTGATGTGCCATCCGTTGATGTGCTAACCGTTGATGTGCCATCCGTTGATGTGCTAACCGTTGATGTGCTAACCGTTGATGTGCTAACCGTTGATGTGCTACCCGTTTATGTGCTACCCGTTGATGTGCTACCCGTTGATGTGCCATCCGTTGATGTGCTACCCGTTGATGTGCCATCCGTTGATGTGCTACCCGTTGATGTGCCATCCGTTGATGTGCTAACCGTTGATGTGCTATCCGTTGATGTGCTACCCGTTGATGTGCTACCCGTTGATGTGCCATCCGTTGATGTGCTATCCGTTGATGTGCCATCCGTTGATGTGCTACCCGTTGATGTGCTACCCGTTAATGTGCTAACCGTTGATGTGCTACCCGTTGATGTGCTACCCGTTGATGTGCTACCCGTTGATGTGCTACCCGTTGATGTGCCATCCGTTGATGTGCTATCCGTTGATGTGCCATCGGTTGATGTGCTACCCGTTGATGTGCTACCCGTTAATGTGCTAACCGTTGATGTGCTACCCGTTGATGTGCTACCCGTTGATGTGCTACCCGTTGATGTGCTACCCGTTGATGTGCCATCCGTTGATGTGCTACCCGTTGATGTGCTACCCGTTGATGTGCTATCCGTTGATGTGCTACCCGTTGATGTGCTACCCGTTGATGTGCTACCCGTTGATGTGCTACCCGTTGATGTGCTACCCGTTGATGTGCTACCCGTTGATGTGCTACCCGTTGATGTGCCATCCGTTGATGTGCTACCCGTTGATGTGCTACCCGTTGATGTGCCATCCGTTGATGTGCTACCCGTTGATGTGCCATCCGTTGATGTGCTACCCGTTGATGTGCCATCCGTTGATGTGCTACCCGTTGATGTGCTACCCGTTGATGTGCCATCCGTTGATGTTCTATCCGTTGATGTGCCATCCGTTGATGTGCTACC
Source organism: Paraescarpia echinospica (assembly GCA_020002185.1). NCBI lineage: Eukaryota > Metazoa > Annelida > Polychaeta > Sabellida > Siboglinidae > Paraescarpia > Paraescarpia echinospica. The sequence goes on along the minus strand of JAHLWY010006453.1, from coordinate 47,717 downwards.
CGTTGATGTGCTACCCGTTAATGTGCTAACCGTTGATGTGCTACCCGTTGATGTGCTACCCGTTGATGTGCTACCCGTTGATGTGCTACCCGTTGATGTGCCATCCGTTGATGTGCTACCTGTTGATGTGCCACCCGTTGATGTGCCACCCGTTGATGTGCTACCCGTTGATGTGCCATCCGTTGATGTGCTACCCGTTGATGTGCTACCTGTTGATGTGCTAACCGTTGATGTGCCACCCGTTGATGTGCCACCCGTTGATGTGCCACCCGTTGATGTGCTACCCGTTGATGTGCTACCCGTTGATGTGCTACCCGTTGATGTGCCATCCGTTGATGTGCTACCCGTTGATGTGCCATCCGTTGATGTGCTACCCGTTGATGTGCCACCCGTTGATGTGCTACCTGTTGATGTGCTAACCGTTGATGTGCTACCCGTTGATGTGCTACCCGTTGATGTGCCACCCGTTGATGTGCTACCCGTTGATGTGCTACCCGTTGATGTGCTACCCGTTGATGTGCCATCCGTTGATGTGCCATCCGTTGATGTGCTAACCGTTGATGTGCTACCCGTTGATGTGCTACCCGTTGATGTGCCACCTGTTGATGTGCCACCCGTTGATGTGCCACCCGTTGATGTGCTACCCGTTGATGTGCTACCCTTTGATGTGCTACCCGTTGATGTGCTACCCGTTGATGTGCCACCCGTTGATGTGCCATCCGTTGATGTGCCATCCGTTGATGTGCTACCCGTTGATGTGCCATCCGTTGATGTGGTACCCGTTGATGTGCCACCCGTTGATGTGCCATCCGTTGATGTGCCACCCGTTGATGTGCTACCCGTTGATGTGCTACCCGTTGATGTGCTACCCGTTGATGTGCTACCCGTTGATGTGCCATCCGTTGATGTGCTACCCGTTGATGTGCTACCCGTTGATGTGCCATCCGTTGATGTGCTACCCGTTGATGTGCCATCCGTTGATGTGCTACCCGTTGATGTGCCATCCGTTGATGTGCTACCCGTTGATGTGCTACCCGTTGATGTGCCATCCGTTGATGTGCTACCCGTTGATGTGCCACCCGTTGATGTGCTACCCGTTGATGTGCCATCCGTTGATGTGCTAACCGTTGATGTGCTACCCGTTGATGTGCTACCCGTTGATGTGCCACCTGTTGATGTGCCACCCGTTGATGTGCCACCCGTTGATGTGCTACCCGTTGATGTGCTACCCGTTGATGTGCTACCCGTTGATGTGCTACCCGTTGATGTGCCACCCGTTGATGTGCCATCCGTTGATGTGCCATCCGTTGATGTGCTACCCGTTGATGTGCCATCCGTTGATGTGGTACCCGTTGATGTGCCACCCGTTGATGTGCCATCCGTTGATGTGCCACCCGTTGATGTGCTACCCGTTGATGTGCTACCCGTTGATGTGCTACCCGTTGATGTGCTACCCGTTGATGTGCCATCCGTTGATGTGCTACCCGTTGATGTGCTACCCGTTGATGTGCTATCCGTTGATGTGCTACCCGTTGATGTGCTACCCGTTGATGTGCTACCCGTTGATGTGCCATCCGTTGATGTGGTAACCGTTGATGTGCCACCCGTTGATGTGCCACCCGTTGATGTGCCACCCGTTGATGTGCCACCCGTTGATGTGCTACCCGTTGATGTGCCATCCGTTGATGTGCTAACCGTTGATGTGCCATCCGTTGATGTGCTAACCGTTGATGTGCCATCCGTTGATGTGCTAACCGTTGATGTGCTAACCGTTGATGTGCTACCCGTTTATGTGCTACCCGTTGATGTGCTACCCGTTGATGTGCCATCCGTTGATGTGCTACCCGTTGATGTGCCATCCGTTGATGTGCTACCCGTTGATGTGCCATCCGTTGATGTGCTAACCGTTGATGTGCTATCCGTTGATGTGCTACCCGTTGATGTGCTACCCGTTGATGTGCCATCCGTTGATGTGCTATCCGTTGATGTGCCATCCGTTGATGTGCTACCCGTTGATGTGCTACCCGTTAATGTGCTAACCGTTGATGTGCTACCCGTTGATGTGCTACCCGTTGATGTGCTCCCCGTTGATGTGCTACCCGTTGATGTGCCATCCGTTGATGTGCTATCCGTTGATGTGCCATCCGTTGATGTGCTACCCGTTGATGTGCTACCCGTTGATGTGCTACCCGTTGATGTGCCATCCGTTGATGTGCTACCCGTTGATGTGCCATCCGTTGATGTGCTAACCGTTGATGTGCCATCCGTTGATGTGCTAACCGTTGATGTGCCATCCGTTGATGTGCTACCCGTTGATGTGCTACCCGTTGATGTGCTACCCGTTGATGTGCTACCCGTTGATGTGCTACCCGTTGATGTGCCACCCGTTGATGTGCCATCCGTTGATGTGCCATCCGTTGTTGTGCTACCCGTTGATGTGCCATCCGTTGATGTGGTACCCGTTGATGTGCTACCCGTTGATGTGCCATCCGTTGATGTGGTACCCGTTGATGTGCCACCCGTTGATGTGCCATCCGTTGATGTGCCACCAGTTGATGTGCTACCCTTTGATGTGCTACCCGTTGATGTGCTACCCGTTGATGTGCTACCCGTTGATGTGCCATCCGTTGATGTGCTACCCGTTGATGTGCTACCCGTTGATGTGCTATCCGTTGATGTGCTACCCGTTGATGTGCTACCCGTTGATGTGCTACCCGTTGATGTGCCATCCGTTGATGTGCTAACCGTTGATGTGACATCCGTTGATGTGCCCGCCCGTTGATGTGCCCACCCGTTGATGTGCTACCGTTGATGTGCCATCCGTTGATGTGTGCTAACCGTTGATGTGCCATCAAGGTGATGTGCTAACCGTTGATGTGCCATCCGTTGATGTGCTAACCGTTGATGTGCTAACCGTTGATGTGCTACCCGTTGATGTGCCATCCGTTGATGTGCTACCCGTTGATGTGCCATCCGTTGATGTGCTACCCGTTGATGTGCCATCCGTTGATGTGCTAACCGTTAATGTGCTATCCGTTGATGTGCTACCCGTTGATGTGCTACCCGTTGATGTGCCATCCGTTGATGTGCTATCCGTTGATGTGCCATCCGTTGATGTGCTACCCGTTGATGTGCTACCCGTTAATGTGCTAACCGTTGATGTGCTACCCGTTGATGTGCTACCCGTTGATGTGCTCCCCGTTGATGTGCTACCCGTTGATGTGCCATCCGTTGATGTGCTATCCGTTGATGTGCCATCCGTTGATGTGCTACCCGTTGATGTGCTACCCGTTGATGTGCTAACCGTTGATGTGCTACCCGTTGATGTGCTACCCGTTGATGTGCTACCCGTTGATGTGCTACCCGTTGATGTGCTACCCGTTGATGTGCCATCCGTTGATGTGCTACCCGTTGATGTGCTACCCGTTGATGTGCTATCCGTTGATGTGCTACCCGTTGATGTGCTACCCGTTGATGTGCTACCCGTTGATGTGCTACCCGTTGATGTGCTACCCGTTGATGTGCCATCCGTTGATGTGCTACCTGTTGATGTGCCACCCGTTGATGTGCCACCCGTTGATGTGCTACCCGTTGATGTGCCATCCGTTGATGTGCTACCCGTTGATGTGCTACCCGTTGATGTGCTACCCGTTGATGTGCTAACCGTTGATGTGCCACCCGTTGATGTGCCACCCGTTGATGTGCCACCCGTTGATGTGCTACCCGTTGATGTGCTACCCGTTGATGTGCTACCCGTTGATGTGCCATCCGTTGATGTGCTACCCGTTGATGTGCCATCCGTTGATGTGCTACCCGTTGATGTGCCACCCGTTGATGTGCTACCTGTTGATGTGCTAACCGTTGATGTGCTACCCGTTGATGTGCTACCCGTTGATGTGCTACCCGTTGATGTGCCACCCGTTGATGTGCTACCCGTTGATGTGCTACCCGTTGATGTGCTACCCGTTGATGTGCCATCCGTTGATGTGCCATCCGTTGATGTGCTAACCGTTGATGTGCTACCCGTTGATGTGCTACCCGTTGATGTGCCACCTGTTGATGTGCCACCCGTTGATGTGCCACCCGTTGATGTGCTACCCGTTGATGTGCTACCCGTTGATGTGCTACCCGTTGATGTGCTACCCGTTGATGTGCCACCCGTTGATGTGCCATCCGTTGATGTGCCATCCGTTGATGTGCTACCCGTTGATGTGCCATCCGTTGATGTGGTACCCGTTGATGTGCCACCCGTTGATGTGCCATCCGTTGATGTGCCACCCGTTGATGTGCTACCCGTTGATGTGCTACCCGTTGATGTGCTACCCGTTGATGTGCTACCCGTTGATGTGCCATCCGTTGATGTGCTACCCGTTGATGTGCTACCCGTTGATGTGCTATCCGTTGATGTGCTACCCGTTGATGTGCTACCCGTTGATGTGCTACCCGTTGATGTGCCATCCGTTGATGTGGTAACCGTTGATGTGCCACCCGTTGATGTGCCACCCGTTGATGTGCCACCCGTTGATGTGCCACCCGTTGATGTGCTACCCGTTGATGTGCCATCCGTTGATGTGCTAACCGTTGATGTGCCATCCGTTGATGTGCTAACCGTTGATGTGCCATCCGTTGATGTGCTAACCGTTGATGTGCTAACCGTTGATGTGCTACCCGTTTATGTGCTACCCGTTTATGTGCTACCCGTTGATGTGCTACCCGTTGATGTGCCATCCGTTGATGTGCTACCCGTTGTTGTGCCATCCGTTGATGTGCTACCCGTTGATGTGCCACCCGTTGATGTGCTACCTGTTGATGTGCTACCCGTTGATGTGCTACCCGTTGATGTGCCATCCGTTGATGTGCTACCCGTTGATGTGCCATCCGTTGATGTGCTACCCGTTGATGTGCCACCCGTTGATGTGCCATCCGTTGATGTGCCATCCGTTGATGTGCTACCCGTTGATGTGCCATCCGTTGATGTGGTACCCGTTGATGTGCCATCCGTTGATGTGCTAACCGTTGATGTGCCATACGTTGATGTGCTAACCGTTGATGTGCCATCCGTTGATGTGCTACCCGTTGATGTGCTAACCGTTGATGTGCTACCCGTTTATATGCTACCCGTTGATGTGCTACCCGTTGATGTGCCATCCGTTGATGTGCTACCCGTTGATGTGCTACCCGTTGATGTGCCATCCGTTGATGTGCTACCCGTTGATGTGCCACCCGTTGATGTGCTACCCGTTGATGTGCTACCCGTTGATGTGCTACCCGTTGATGTGCCATCCGTTGATGTGCTACCCGTTGATGTGCCATCCGTTGATGTGCTACCCGTTGATGTGCCACCCGTTGATGTGCTACCCGTTGATGTGCTACCCGTTGATGTGCTACCCGTTGATGTGCTACCCGTTGATGTGCCACCCGTTGATGTGCCATCCGTTGATGTGCCATCCGTTGTTGTGCTACCCGTTGATGTGCCATCCGTTGATGTGGTACCCGTTGATGTGCTACCCGTTGATGTGCCATCCGTTGATGTGGTACCCGTTGATGTGCCACCCGTTGATGTGCCATCCGTTGATGTGCCACCAGTTGATGTGCTACCCGTTGATGTGCTACCCGTTGATGTGCTACCCGTTGATGTGCTACCCGTTGATGTGCCATCCGTTGATGTGCTATCCGTTGATGTGCCATCCGTTGATGTGCTACCCGTTGATGTGCTACCCGTTGATGTGCTACCCGTTGATGTGCTACCCGTTGATGTGCCATCCGTTGATGTGCTAACCGTTGATGTGACATCCGTTGATGTGCCACCCGTTGATGTGCCACCCGTTGATGTGCTACCCGTTGATGTGCCATCCGTTGATGTGCTAACCGTTGATGTGCCATCCGTTGATGTGCTAACCGTTGATGTGCTATCCGTTGATGTGCTACCCGTTGATGTGCTAACCGTTGATGTGCTACCCGTTTATGTGCTACCCGTTGATGTGCTACCCGTTGATGTGCCATCCGTTGATGTGCTACCCGTTGATGTGCCATCCGTTGATGTGCTACCCGTTGATGTGCCATCCGTTGATGTGCTAACCGTTGATGTGCTATCCGTTGATGTGCTACCCGTTGATGTGCTACCCGTTGATGTGCCATCCGTTGATGTGCTATCCGTTGATGTGCCATCCGTTGATGTGCTACCCGTTGATGTGCTACCCGTTAATGTGCTAACCGTTGATGTGCTACCCGTTGATGTGCTACCCGTTGATGTGCTCCCCGTTGATGTGCTACCCGTTGATGTGCCATCCGTTGATGTGCTATCCGTTGATGTGCCATCCGTTGATGTGCTACCCGTTGATGTGCTACCCGTTGATGTGCTACCCGTTGATGTGCCATCCGTTGATGTGCTACCCGTTGATGTGCCATCCGTTGATGTGCTAACCGTTGATGTGCCATCCGTTGATGTGCTACCCGTTGATGTGCTACCCGTTGATGTGCCATCCGTTGATGTTCTATCCGTTGATGTGCCATCCGTTGATGTGCTACCCGTTGATGTGCTACCCGTTAATGTGCTAACCGTTGATGTGCTACCCGTTGATGTGCCACCCGTTGATGTGCCACCCGTTGATGTGCTACCCGTTGATGTGCCATCCGTTGATGTGCTAACCGTTGATGTGCCATCCGTTGATGTGCCATCCGTTGATGTGCTACCCGTTGATGTGCCATCCGTTGATGTGCTAACCGTTGATGTGCTGATGTGCTACCCGTTGATGTGCTACCCGTTGATGTGCTACCCGTTGATGTGCCATCCGTTGATGTGCTACCCGTTGATGTGCTACCCGTTGATGTGCTACCCGTTGATGTGCTACCCGTTGATGTGCTACCCGTTGATGTGCTAACCGTTGATGTGCCACCCGTTGATGTGCCACCCGTTGATGTGCCACCCGTTGATGTGCTACCCGTTGATGTGCTACCCGTTGATGTGCTACCCGTTGATGTGCTATGCCATCCGTTGATGTGCTACCCGTTGATGTTCCATCCGTTGATGTGCTACCCGTTGATGTGCCACCCGTTGATGTGCTACCTGTTGATGTGCTAACCGTTGATGTGCTACCCGTTGATGTGCTACCCGTTGATGTGCCACCCGTTGATGTGCTACCCGTTGATGTGCTACCCGTTGATGTGCTACCCGTTGATGTGCTACCCGTTGATGTGCTACCCGTTGATGTGCCACCCGTTGATGTGCCATCCGTTGATGTGCCATCCGTTGTTGTGCTACCCGTTGATGTGCCATCCGTTGATGTGGTACCCGTTGATGTGCTACCCGTTGATGTGCCATCCGTTGATGTGGTACCCGTTGATGTGCCACCCGTTGATGTGCCATCCGTTGATGTGCCACCCGTTGATGTGCTACCCGTTGATGTGCTACCCGTTGATGTGCTACCCGTTGATGTGCTACCCGTTGATGTGCCATCCGTTGATGTGCTACCCGTTGATGTGCTACCCGTTGATGTGCTATCCGTTGATGTGCTACCCGTTGATGTGCTACCCGTTGATGTGCTACCCGTTGATGTGCTACCCGTTGATGTGCCATCCGTTGATGTGGTAACCGTTGATGTGCCACCCGTTGATGTGCCACCCGTTGATGTGCCACCCGTTGATGTGCTACCCGTTGATGTGCCATCCGTTGATGTGCTAACCGTTGATGTGCCATCCGTTGATGTGCTAACCGTTGATGTGCTATCCGTTGATGTGCTAACCGTTGATGTGCTAACCGTTGATGTGCTACCCGTTTATGTGCTACCCGTTGATGTGCTACCCGTTGATGTGCCATCCGTTGATGTGCTACCCGTTGATGTGCCATCCGTTGATGTGCTACCCGTTGATGTGCCATCCGTTGATGTGCTAACCGTTGATGTGCTATCCGTTGATGTGCTACCCGTTGATGTGCTACCCGTTGATGTGCCATCCGTTGATGTGCTATCCGTTGATGTGCCATCCGTTGATGTGCTACCCGTTGATGTGCTACCCGTTAATGTGCTAACCGTTGATGTGCTACCCGTTGATGTGCTACCCGTTGATGTGCTCCCCGTTGATGTACTACCCGTTGATGTGCCATCCGTTGATGTGCTATCCGTTGATGTGCCATCCGTTGATGTGCTACCCGTTGATGTGCTACCCGTTGATGTGCTACCCGTTGATGTGCCATCCGTTGATGTGCTACCCGTTGATGTGCCATCCGTTGATGTGCTAACCGTTGATGTGCTATCCGTTGATGTGCTACCCGTTGATGTGCTACCCGTTGATGTGCCATCCGTTGATGTGCTATCCGTTGATGTGCCATCCGTTGATGTGCTACCCGTTGATGTGCTACCCGTTAATGTGCTACCCGTTGATGTGCTACCCGTTGATGTGCTACCCGTTGATGTGCTACCCGTTGATGTGCTACCCGTTGACGTGCCATCCGTTGATGTGCTACCTGTTGATGTGCCACCCGTTGATGTGCCACCCGTTGATGTGCCACCCGTTGATGTGCTACCCGTTGATGTGCCATCCTTTGATGTGCTACCCGTTGATGTGCTACCCGTTGATGTGCTAACCGTTGATGTGCCACCCGTTGATGTGCCACCCGTTGATGTTCCACCCGTTGATGTGCTACCCGTTGATGTGCTACCCGTTGATGTGCCATCCGTTGATGTGCTACCAGTTGATGTGCCATCCGTTGATGTGCTACCCGTTGATGTGCCACCCGTTGATGTGCTACCTGTTGATGTGCTAACCGTTGATCTGCTACCCGTTGATGTGCTACCCGTTGATGTGCCACCCGTTGATGTGCTACCCGTTGATGTGCCACCCGTTGATGTGCTACCCGTTGATGTGCCATCCGTTGATGTGCTAACCGTTGATGTGCCATCCGTTGATGTGCTAACCGTTGATGTGCCATCCGTTGATGTGCTACCCGTTGATGTGCTACCCGTTGATGTGCCATCCGTTGATGTGCTATCCGTTGATGTGCCATCCGTTGATGTGCTACCCGTTGATGTGCTACCCGTTGATGTGCTACCCGTTGATGTGCTACCCGTTGATGTGCTACCCGTTGATGTGCTACCCGTTGATGTGCTACCCGTTGATGTGCCATCCGTTGATGTGCTACCTGTTGATGTGCCACCCGTTGATGTGCCACCCGTTGATGTGCTACCCGTTGATGTGCCACCCGTTGATGTGCTACCCGTTGATGTGCTACCCGTTGATGTGCTAACCGTTGATGTGCCACCCGTTGATGTGCCACCCGTTGATGTGCGTTGATGTGCTACCCGTTGATGTGCTACCCGTTGATGTGCTACCCGTTGATGTGCTACCCGTTGATGTGCTACCCGTTGACATCCGTTGATGTGCTACCCGTTGATGTGCCGTTGATCCGTTGATGTGCTACCCGTTGATGTGCCATCCGTTGATGTGCCACCCGTTGATGTGCTACCCGTTGATGTGCTACCCGTTGATGTGCTACCCGTTGATGTGCTACCCGTTGATGTGCGTTGATGTGCCATCCGTTGATGTGCCATCCGTTGATGTGCTACCCGTTGATGTGCCATCCGTTGATGTGGTACCCGTTGATGTGCGTTGACCCGTTGATGTGCCACCCCTACCCGTTGATGTGCTACCCGTTGATGTGCTACCCGTTGATGTGCTACCCGTTGATGTGCCATCCGTTGATGTGCCATCCGTTGATGTGCTAACCGTTGATGTGCTACCCGTTGATGTGCTATCCGTTGATGTGCCACCTGTTGATGTGCCACCCGTTGATGTGCTACCCGTTGATATGCTACCCGTTGATGTGCTACCCGTTGATGTGCTACCCGTTGATGTGCTACCCGTTGATGTGCCATCCGTTGATGTGTTACCCGTTGATGTGCTACCCGTTGATGTGCTACCCGTTGATGTGCTACCCGTTGATGTGACACCCGTTGATGTGCTACCCGTTGATGTGCTACCCGTTGATGTGCCACCCATTTTAGGCAGGTCTGAAAGTGGCGCAAATACTTCCGTTTGCTATTAACATCAACGAACGCACACACCGGTGTGCACGAACACCAATTTATACATACGTACGCGCGCACACGCATGTACACACACAAACACACGCACGCACACATACCATGGATACACTAACGCAGATAACATCGCACGTATTCGGTCGCTTCATTATATTGACATATGACTAAACATTTCAAGGAGGGATTGCCTACCTAGTTGTGAATTTCCCTTCTCCATTGCGTCCTGAACTTCCGGAACAATCGTTCGGTAGCTACAACGATAAGTGTGCATTAATTACACAAAACATCCAGCAAAAACTGTTCGGGCAAGAGCTGATTCTGCTAAGTAGCTGATTTTTTTAAACAACGCATCGTTGATGCAGTTGGATAAGCAGACCTTGCCGATATATTTGAAATACTAAACGGCTAATTATGTTATTGACAATAACATTTCACTGTTTTCACGGCATATCGAATTTAGTACATACATACCAGGTGCATTGTTTATAAATAACATATCGCAAAACAGTATGCTTAGGTATCTCCGTTAAACCATGAATTTAAATGTTGTAGTTATGTTTTCGCTGGAGCAAAGGCTCGGGAATATTACGAGATCGTAGCGTTCTCATTTCAACAGGCTCAATACATTTGTCATGTCGAATGAAAACATATGTAAGACAATTTTATTCAGGCAACGATACCTTGGCGCTATTTCGCTTGGTGAATGGAATGATTCTTCCACAACGATTTGATGCGGTATCCCCATTGTAGTGTTTAGGTGCACAATCTATCATGCCAAATGATCATTAAAATAATCTAACAATCAGACTAAATATTTAACAAGATTGAGTTAACAAGATTGTCACCCAGAGAATTAACTCTAGGTGGCAGGTGGACAAGGAAGCTCTTTGGCTTATCGAGAGTCCGACCCTTTTATCTATGTGTATCCCGCCCGTCTGAGGTATGTGTCGATTTCTTTTTTAAACATATTCACGCTACTACCACCCACACAATCAGCAGATAATCTGCTCCATTCATTTACAGTCCTTTGTGAAAATGAAAACTTTCTTATATCTAATCTACTCTGCTCCTTTGCTAATGTAACTTCATGTCCTCTAGTCATTCTATCTTTCTTAACTGAAAAAAAATATTTCTATTAATATTTTCATAACCATTCAATATTTTAAACACTTCTATCTGATCTTCTCTCAATCTCCTGGTCTCTAGTGTTATTAAACCGCATTTTTTGGCGTATTTCTTAACTAAGATCCCTCAGTTTTGGTATCATTTTAGTTGCTCTCCTCTGCACTCTTTCTAGCATATATATGTCCTTCCAGCGATATGGTCTCCACGCTTGAATACAATATTCTAAATGAGGCCTCATTATTGTTTTGTACAGCGGTATTATTAGCTCTTTTTCCTTATACGTTATGTTTCCCCTAATTAATCCAAGGATTTGATTTCCCTTTGAAGCTGCAATTCCGCACTGCTCGGAAACCTTCATATCAGCACTAATGGTTAACCCCAAGTCCTTTTCTTTTACAGTAGTACTTAGTACAGTATCCCCCCATTGTATATTCTACCTCTTCGTTCCCATGTCCTGTGTGGAGTCAATTACATTTCCCAAAATTTAACAGCATTTGTCACTTTTCAGACCATTTGATCAACCTATCAAGATCATCTTGTAAATGCTGTCTATCTCCATCACTTTTAATCCTTCTAAACACTTTTGTATCATTCGCAAATTTCAACACCTTGCTTGTTATTTCATTATCGATTTCGTTGATATATATTAAGAATAATATAGGTCCTAATACTGATCCCTGTGGTACCCCATTCAATACCGATTTCCAGTTTGAAGCCTCCCCATCAACTACTACACGTTGTCTTCTGTCAATCAGCCATTGTTCTATCCAGTTTATTACACCATTTCCTATGCCACGGGCCTTTAGTTCAAGCAGTAATCTTTGATGTGGTACTTTGTCGAAAGCTTTTTGAAAATCTAAGTAGACGATATCTACTGGTGATCCCTCATCTACCCACTTAGTGATGTCTTCCAAAACACATAACATATTTGTTAAGCATGACCTCGCTTTAATAAAACCATGTTGAGATGGGTTTATCAAGTTTTGTTTAGCAAGAAAATCCACCGTGTGATCTTTAATTAGTCTTTCTAATAATTTGCAAATCACTGATGTTAAACTCACTGGTCTATAGTTATCTGACTTGTTTCTAGAACCTTTTTTAAATAACGGTATAATGTTTGCCTCTTTCCATTCTAAAGGAACCATTCCCTCTTCTAATGACAAATTGAAAACAGTTGCAAGCGATACGCTAATTTGTTCTACAATTTCCAATAGTAGTTTGGGCGGAATTCCATCCACTCCAGGTGATTTATTATCCTTCATAGCCCTTATTTTCCTAGCTACCATTTCCGGGGTTACAATTAATTGTCCTAATAGTCTGAATCTGCCCCCCCCTTGAACTTAGCCTCTGGTACTGGCAGTGAATTAATATCTTCTCTGGTAAACACTGAACTAAAGTACTCATTCAGGTCTTCTGCCATTAAGAATCCCTCTGATATTATATTTCCAGCACTATCTTCTAGAGGACCGACTTTATCTTGAACTTTCTGTTTGCTTCGAACATACGCATAAAAACTCTTGCTGTCATGTTTTATATTACTAGTTAATTGTTGTTCATAGCTTCTCTTTGAATTTCTAATTTCAGCTGTAGCTTGGTGTGTGTGCTTCTTTATAACTGTTGTAGTCTTCATCATTTCCAGTACATCTGTATGACTTCCACATCATTTGTTTATACTTAATTTTTCTAATGGCTTCTTTCGATAAGTGTTTCTTTTTGGACCGTTTCCCTTGTTTTTGAAGGGTACAAATTTATCGACTATGCACTTAATTTCACTCTTTAATATATTCCAGCATTCTGTTGCTGTCATATTGTTCAGTGTGTTATTCCAATCTATCTTTGCTAAATATTTCGTCATGTCCTTATACCTTCCTTTGTGGAAATTTCTCTTATACTGCTTTTTACTATTCCTTTCTGATTTTACTTTGATGGTAAAATGTATCTGGTTGTGATCGCTACTCCTCAGTGACTCACATACCTTGACATTGTCAACTAATTCATTCTGTGAGGACAAAACTATGTCTAACACATTCTCACCCCTGGTTGGTTCTAGCACATGTTGAGAAAGGAAAGTATCTTGAACTAAAACTAAAAAACTTGTGGTCCTCACTCCCCATACTCTGAAGAGATTTCCATTGTATATGCCCGTGGTTAAAGTCCCCCATAATAATACAGTCCCGTTTGCTTACTTCCCTTAGCGTTTTGTATTTTTTCATTCTCTTCTATGCTTATGTTTGGACTTCAATAAACTAACCCAACTGTTAACGTTGAGTTTCCTGTAATTATGTTACACCAAACAGCTTCTTCGCAAGCTGCTTCTCTTTCTAATTTTATTTCATCAGCCTGGATAATTTCTTTAATATATAAAATAACTCCACCTTCCTTTCTTCCTATTCTATCTTTTCTAAACATTACATATCCTGTCAGTCCCAATTCAGCATCTGATATATCGGTGGTGGTCCAGGATTCGGTTATACCTACTATATGAGGGTCAATATCTTCTACCATAATGTTTAGTTCATTTCTTTTGTTTACTATACTCCTTGCATTTAAACAAACACATTTATATCCAGCTTCAGAAGAGTTTTCCAGACTGTTATTTGCTGATTTATTTGTGCTGTCTTTATCTTTGCCTCCATTTTCAGGCTTTTCTGTGAGTCCCCCCCGCGAATCTAGTTTAAATAGATGTGATAACCTTATTAACTACATCGACACGATTACTCTGGCTATGAAAATTCACACGACTTATAGACACGTTCAGTTTTGTGTACCTTAATTTGTTGCTGGTCTGCGTTTTCTATTGCCTTTGTATGTCTTGTCTTCGTAAATACGATCTCGTCGTCCAAAGATCTAGCCTCGTATTCGGCTGAATGGATTCCTGTGATAAATGATAGCTGGCTATATACAGATGTATGTGGATGTAGAGTGTATTGCCATATAATTTTACATCACAAAGTCATTAGTGTGGAAACATTAACGAATACACGTAATTTTCTTTCGTTTATCGCGATATGAATGTTGCCTAGATAAAACAAAATGTTTACTATCATCATTCTGTGCGGCACACGTCGCTGTGACTATTTTCTTGCTAGCCATCGTTTATATCTACGACATGTTTGTTAGCATTCAGATAGGAATACATCGAAAAACCATCTTCTGCGTATCGATGAGTCTGGCGCCATCCGGACGATGGGCAGTTGGGTAGTTCTTACAATATATCAAATTACACAACCAAGTGAACAACAACCTTCATGTCCTGTCTCGCTCACGCGGTACGTCCAGTGTGATTTGGCGGCCCTCTGTGAGTCAGTCACGACGAGTTTCGAAGACACCGTACCGAGAAAGATTTTCTTGATGGACAAAGCGACGGGACTTCGTCCGTCGGGTAATACACGCGTTGGACTTCTCCGTCCCCAGACAAGTCGAACGACATGCTGTGGAATCAAGCCAAATGAGTAGCGGTCTTGAGTTTTTGTGTGTGTGTGTGAGTGTGTGTGTGTATGTGTGAATGTGTGTATGTATGTATGTGTGTATGTGTGTATGTGTGTGCGTGCGTGTGTATGTGTGTATGTGTGTATGTGTGTGTGCGTGCGTGCGTGCGTATAAGTGAGTGCATTCGTGCATGAGGATGCGTGTATGTGCGCGCGTATTTGTGTTTTGTGTGTATGTAAATGTGTTCGTTGTGTGCAAACGTGCATATCTGCCAGAGAGAACTTGTCGCGTATATGTTTTCCGCGCGCTAGCAATCGTGCGTAAGTCTGTACGTTGTGCTACATACTACGGCACAGCACCCCTCTTAAACACTGTTAGCACTATACAAACATTAACCTAAATGAGCTGGTAAGTCTTTATGTTGTGCTACATACTACGGCACAACACCCCTCTTTAACACTGCAAGCACTATACAAACATTAAACTAAATGAGCTCGTAAGTCTTTACGTTGTGCTACATACTACGGCACAGCACCCCTCTTTAACACTGCTAGCACTATACAAACATTAAACTAAATGAGCTGGTAAGTCTTTACGTTGTGCTACATACTACGGCACAACACTCCTCTTTAACACTGCTAGCACTATATAAACATTAAACTAAATGAGCTGGTAAGTCTTTACGTTGTGCTACATACTACGGCACAGCACCCCTCTTTAACACTGCTAGCACTATATAAATCTTAAACTAAATGAGCTGGTAAGTCTTTATGTTGTGCTACATACTACGGCACAACACCCCTCTTTAACACTGCTAGCACTATATAAACATTAAACTAAATGAGCTCGTAAGTCTTTACGTTGTGCTACATATTACGACACAGCACCCCTCTTTAACACTGCTAGCACTATACAAACATTAAACTAAATGAGCTCGTAAGTCTTTACGTTGTGCTACATACTACGGCACAGCACCCCTCTTTAACACTGCTAGCACTATATAAACATTAAACTAAATGAGCTCGTAAGTCTTTACGTTGTGCTACATACTATGGCACAGCACCCCTCTTTAACACTGCTAGCACTATACAAACATTAAACTAAATGAGCTCGTAAGTCTTTACGTTGTGCTACATACTACGGCACAGCACCCCTCTTTAACACTGCTAGCACTATATCAACATTAAACTAAATGAGCTGGTAAGTCTTTACGTTGTGCTACATACTACGGCACAGCACCCCTCTTTAACACGGCTAGCACTATATAAACATTAAACTAAATGAGCTGGTAAGTCTTTACGTTGTGCTACATATTACGGCACAGCACCCCTCTTTAACAGTGTGCTAGCACTATATAAACATTAAACTAAATGAGCTCGTAAGTCTTTACGTTGTGCTACATACTACGGCACAGCACCCCTCTTTAACACTGCTAGCACTATATAAACATTAAACTAAATGAGCTCGTACGTCTTTACGTTGTGCTACATACTACGGCACAGCACCCCTCTTTAACATTGCTAGCACTATATAAACATTAAACTAAATGAGTTCGTAAGTTTTTACGTTGTGCTACATACTACGACACAGCACCCCTCTTTAACACTGCTAGCACTATACAAACATTAAACTAAATGAGCTGGTAAGTCTTTACGTTGTGCTACATACTACGGCACAGCACCCCTCTTTAACACTGCTAGCACTATATAAACATTAAACTAAATGAGCTGGTAAGTCTTTACGTTGTGCTACATATTACGGCACAGCACCCCTCTTTAACAGTGTGCTAGCACTATATAAACATTAAACTAAATGAGCTCGTAAGTCTTTACGTTGTGCTACATACTAAGGCACAGCACCCCTCTTTAACACTGCTAGCACTATATAAACATTAAACTAAATGAGCTCGTACGTCTTTACGTTGTGCTACATACTACGACACAGCACCCCTCTTTAACACTGCTAGCACTATACAAACATTACACTAAATGAGCTCGTAAGTCTTTACGTTGTGCTACATACTACGGCACAGCACCCCTCTTTAACACTGCTAGCACTATAAAAACATTAAACTAAATGAGATCGTAAGTCTTTACGTTGTGCTACATACTACGGCACAACACCCCTCTTTAACACTGCTAGCACTATATAAACATTAAACTAAATGAGCTGGTAAGTCTTTACGTTGTGCTACATACTACGACACAGCACCCCACTTTAACACTGCTAGCACTATCCAAACATTAAACTAAATGAGCTCGTACGTCTTTACGTTGTGCTACATACTACGGCACAGCACCCCTCTTTAACACTGCTAGCACTAAATAAACATTAAACTAAATGAGCTCGTAAGTCTTTACGTTGTGCTACATACTACGGCACAGCACCCCTCTTTAACACTGCTAGCACTATACAAACATTAAACTAAATGAGATCGTAAGTCTTTACGTTGTGCTACATACTACGGCACAGCACCCCTCTTTAACACTGCTAGCACTATATAAACATTAAACTAAACGAGCTGGTAAGTCTTTACGTTGTGCTACAAACTACGACACAGCACCCCACTTTAACACTGCTAGCACTATCCAAACATTAAACTAAATGAGCTCGTAAGTCTTTACGTTGTGCTACATACTACGGCACAGCACCCCACTTTAACACTGCTAGCACTATTCAAACATTAAACTAAATGAGCTCGTACGTCTTTACGTTGTGCTACATACTACGACACAGCACCACTCTTTAACACTGCTAGCACTATACAAACATTAAACTAAATGAGATCGTAAGTCTTTACGTTGTGCTACATACTACGGCACAGCACCCCTCTTTAACACTGCTAGCACTATATAAACATTAAACTAAACGAGCTGGTAAGTCTTTACGTTGTGCTACATACTACGACACAGCACCCCATTTTAACACTGCTAGCACTATCCAAACATTAAAATAAATGAGCTCGTAAGTCTTTACGTTGTGCTACATACTACGGCACAGCACCCCACTTTAACACTGCTAGCACTATACAAACATTAAACTAAATGAGCTCGTAAGTCTTTACGTTGTGCTACATACTACGGCACAGCACCCCTCTTTAACACTGCTTGCACTATATAAACATTAAACTAAATGAGCTGGTAAGTCTTTACGTTGTGCTACATACTACGACACAGCACCCCTCTTTAACACTGCTAGCACTATACAAACATTAAACTAAATGAGCTCGTAAGTCTTTACGTTGTGATACATACTACGGCACAGCACCCCTCTTTAACACTGCTAGCACTATACAAACATTAAACTAAATGAGATCGTAAGTCTTTACGTTGTGCTACATACTACGGCACAACACCCCTCTATAACACTGCTAGCACTATATAAACATTAAACTAAATGAGCTGGTAAGTCTTTACGTTGTGCTACATACTACGACACAGCACCCCACTTTAACACTGCTAGCACTATCCAAACATTAAACTAAATGAGCTCGTAAGTCTTTACGTTGTGCTACATACTACGGCACAGCACCCCACTTTAACACTGCTAGCACTATATAAACATTAAACTAAATGAGCTCGTAAGTCTTTACGTTGTGCTACATACTACGACACAGCACCCCTCTTTAACACTGCTAGCACTATACAAACATTAAACTAAATGAGCTCGTAAGTCTTTACGTTGTGCTACATACTACGGCACAGCACCCCTCTTTAACACTGCTAGCACTAAATAAACATTAAACTAAATCAGCTCGTAAGTCTTTACGTTGTGCTACATACTACGGCACAGCACCCCTCTTTAACACTGCTAGCACTATATAAACATTAAACTAAACGAGCTGGTAAGTCTTTACGTTGTGCTACATACTACGACACAGCACCCCACTTTAACACTGCTAGCACTATCCAAACATTAAACTAAATGAGCTCGTAAGTCTTTACGTTGTGCTACATACTACGGCACAGCACCCCTCTTTAACACTGCTAGCACTATAAAAACATTAAACTAAATGAGCTCGTAAGTCTTTACGTTGTTCTACATACTACGGCACAGCACCCCTCTTTAACACTGCTAGCACTATATAAACATTAAACTAAATGAGCTGGTAAGTCTTTACGTTGTGGTACATACTACGACACAGCACCCCTCTTTAACACTGCTAGCACTATACAAACATTAAACTAAATGAGCTCGTAAGTCTTTACGTTGTGATACATACTACGGCACAGCACCCCTCTTTAACACTGCTAGCACTATACAAACATTAAACTAAATGAGATCGTAAGTCTTTACGTTGTGCTACATACTACGACACAGCACCCCACTTTAACACTGCTAGCACTATCCAAACATTAAACTAAATGAGCTCGTAAGTCTTTACGTTGTGCTACATACTACGGCACAGCACCCCACTTTAACACTGCTAGCACTATATAAACATTAAACTAAATGAGCTCGTAAGTCTTTACGTTGTGCTACATACTACGACACAGCACCCCTCTTTAACACTGCTAGCACTATACAAACATTAAACTAAATGAGCTCGTAAGTCTATACGTTGTGCTACATACTACGTCACAGCACCCCTCTTTAACACTGCTAGCACTAAATAAACATTAAACTAAATGAGCTCGTAAGTCTTTACGTTGTGCTACATACTACGGCACAGCACCCCTCTTTAACACTGCTAGCACTATACAAACATTAAACTAAATGAGATCGCAAGTCTTTACGTTGTGCTACATACTACGGCACAGCACCCCTCTTTAACACTGCTAGCACTATATAAATATTAAACTAAACGAGCTGGTAAGTCTTAACGTTGTGCTACATACTACGACACAGCACCCCTCTTTAACACTGCTAGCACTATACAAACATTAAACTAAATGAGCTCGTAAGTCTTTACGTTGTGCTACATACTACGGCACAGCACCCCTCTTTAACACTGCTAGCACTAAATAAACATTAAACTAAATGAGCTTGTAAGTCTTTACGTTGTGCTACATACTACGGCACAACACCCCTCTTTAACACTGCAAGCACTATACAAACATTGAACTAAATGAGCTCGTAAGTCTTTACGTTGTGCTACATACTACGGCACAGCACCCCTCTTTAACACTGCTAGCACTATACAAACATTAAACTAAATGAGATCGCAAGTCTTTACGTTGTGCTACATACTACGGCACAGCACCCCTCTTTAACACTGCTAGCACTATATAAACATTAAACTAAATGAGCTCGTAAGTCTTTACGTTTTGCTACATACTACGACACAGCACCCATCTTTAACACTTCTAGCACTATACAAACATTAAACTAAATGAGCTCGTAAGTCTTTACGTTGTGCTACATACTACGGCACAGCACCCCTCTTTAACACTGCTAGCACTATACAAACATTAAACTAAATGAGATCGTAAGTCTTTACGTTGTGCTACATACTACGGCACAGCACCCCTCTTTAACACTGCTAGCACTATATAAACATTAAACTAAACGAGCTGGTAAGTCTTTACGTTGTGCTACAAACTACGACACAGCACCCCACTTGAACACTGCTAGCACTATCCAAACATTAAACTAAATGAGCTCGTAAGTCTTTACGTTGTGCTACATACTACGGCACAGCACCCCACTTTAACACTGCTAGCACTATACAAACATTAAACTAAATGAGCTCGTACGTCTTTACGTTGTGCTACATACTACGACACAGCACCCCTCTTTAACACTGCTAGCACTATACAAACATTAAACTAAATGAGATCGTAAGTCTTTACGTTGTGCTACATACTACGGCACAGCACCCCTCTTTAACACTGCTAGCACTATATAAACATTAAACTAAACGAGCTGGTAAGTCTTTACGTTGTGCTACATACTACGACACAGCACCCCATTTTAACACTGCTAGCACTATCCAAACATTAAACTAAATGAGCTCGTAAGTCTTTACGTTGTGCTACATACTACGGCATAGCACCCGTCTTTAACACTGCTAGCACTATTCAAACATTAAACTAAATGAGCTCGTAAGTCTTTACGTTGTGCTACATACTACGGCGCAGCACCCCTCTTTAACACTGCTAGCACTATACAAACATTAAACTAAATGAGATCGTAAGTCTTTACGTTGTGCTACATACTACGGCACAACACCCCTCTTTAACACTGCTAGCACTATATAAACATTAAACTAAATGAGCTGGTAAGTCTTTACGTTGTGCTACATACTACGACACAGCACCCCACTTTAACACTGCTAGCACTATCCAAACATTAAACTAAATGAGCTCGTAAGTCTTTACGTTGTGCTACATACTACGGCACAGCACCCCACTTTAACACTGCTAGCACTATATAAACATTAAACTAAATGAGCTCGTAAGTCTTTACGTTGTGCTACATACTACGACACAGCACCCCTCTTTAACACTGCTAGCACTATACAAACATTAAACTAAATGAGCTCGTAAGTCTTTACGTTGTGCTACATACTACGGCACAGCACCCCTCTTTAACACTGCTAGCACTAAATAAACATTAAACTAAATCAGCTCGTAAGTCTTTACGTTGTGCTACATACTACGGCACAGCACCTCTCTTTAACACTGCTAGCACTATACCAACATTAAACTAAATGAGATCGCAAGTCTTTACGTTGTGCTACATACTACGGCACAGCACCCCTCTTTAACACTGCTAGCACTATATAAACATTAAACTAAACGAGCTGGTAAGTCTTTACGTTGTGCTACATACTACGACACAGCACCCCACTTTAACACTGCTAGCACTATCCAAACATTAAACTAAATGAGCTCGTAAGTCTTTACGTTGTGCTACATACTACGGCACAGCACCCCTCTTTAACACTGCTAGCACTATACAAACATTAAACTAAATGAGCTCGTAAGTCTTTACGTTGTGCTACATACTACGGCACAGCACCCCTCTTTAACACTGCTAGCACTATATAAACATTAAACTAAATGAGCTGGTAAGTCTTTACGTTGTGCTACATACTACGACACAGCACCCCTCTTTAACACTGCTAGCACTATACAAACATTAAACTAAATGAGCTCGTAAGTCTTTACGTTGTGATACATACTACGGCACAGCACCCCTCTTTAACACTGCTAGCACTATACAAACATCAAACTAAATGAGATCGTAAGTCTTTACGTTGTGCTACATACTACGGCACAACACCCCTCTTTATCACTGCTAGCACTATATAAACATTAAACTAAACGAGCTGGTAAGTCTTTACGTTGTGCTACATACTACGACACAGCACCCCATTTTAACACTGCTAGCACTATCCAAACATTAAACTAAATGAGATCGTAAGTCTTTACGTTGTGCTACATATTACGGCACAGCACCCCTCTTTAACACTGCTAGCACTATATAAACATTAAACTAAATGAGCTGGTAAGTCTTTACGTTGTGCTACATACTACGGCACAGCACCCCTCTTTAACAGTGCTAGCATTATATAAACATTAAACTAAATGAGCTCGTAAGTCTTTACGTTGTGCTACATACTACGGCACAGCACCCCTCTTTAACACTGCTAGCACTATATAAACATTAAACTAAATGAGCTCGTAAGTCTTTACGTTGTGCTACATACTACGACACAGCACCCCTCTTTAACACTGCTAGCACTATATAAACATTAAACTAAATGAGCTGGTAAGTCTTTACGTTGTGCTACATACTACGGCATAGCACCCCTCTTTAACACTGCTAGCACTATACAAACATTAAACTAAATGAGCTGGTAAGTCTTTACGTTGTGCTACATACTACGACACAGCACCCCTCTCTAACACTGCTAGCACTATACAAACATTAAACTAAATGAGCTCGTAAGTCTTTACGTTGTGCTACATACTTCGACACAGCACCCCTCTTTAACACTGCTAGCACTATACAAACATTAAACTAAATGAGCTCGTGTAACCTAATAATTTATTATATGCTTTTCGTCATAAATTACGTACCTTTTCGTCAAGTTAATTTCTGGCGTGTCTGGTTCATATTCTAAAAATAAAAATTCAGACATGCAATATATTGCTACGTTTATGTGTCAACATGTGCTGGCAACTTCGCCTGTCAATACTTTCTCGTTACACAACATCAATATATCCAGTTTGTGCAGACATGCATCATATTCTTATATTATACATTAGCAGACTGTAACCAATGGAATTATATTGTGCGGAATTATAAAACGATTTTTACTGTGAAGAGAAACGACGCGAGCACCATAGAACGCATCTTTATAATCTAACCGAGCGAGGATAGGGATACGTTTCAAAATCGGGGCGCTTGCAGACATGTTCGATTATGCATGACAAATTATTAGTGCAGTGCTGTTTCAAAAGAATCTGGTTGCGATAATGCCAGATTTATCTAACATGTAATGTGTCAAGTTTGAATCGCGAACATTCACATGTATCGCCACTACTTTAATCCAACACCAAACATATTAAATCGATACATATATTGTAATTTGAACAAATGTTACATAAAAACATTGCGAGCATGACCTACCCGTTCCTTGCTGAATGACAACGACACGGTACGTTGTCACCTTCAGATGACATCTCTGCAACTGATTGTCTTGCCGCATAGGAACAATGACGATCTGTGAAAAGTCCGGACATGTTATCCAACTGTCTTGTATCAATTTCACTAAATTTTTCGTCGTATTTTCGTGCACAGTTTTGTTCATTTTAGTGGGTCTCGGGAGTTCTGGGCCCTGAACTAATTCGTTTTCCCGTGAGAGGGGCCCCGGGAGCTCAGGACCTTGGAGTGAAAGTTCTTCTCCTTGAGTGAGGGAAATTGTACTCAACTGGACATAATTACACGATTATTAACTAATTAATAACAGTATAATATAACATATAATGTGATATGCATATATAGCAATGCCTCGGAAGATAATATATATATAGCTCACGGACCTGGGACACCGGAGTGAAAGTTGGCCTTCTCCTTGAGTGAGGGAAATTGTACTCAACTGGACATAATTACACGATTATTAACTAATTAATAACAGTATAATATAACATATAATGTGATATGCATATATAGCAATGCCTCGGAAGATAATATATATATATCCACGCACAGCTGGGACACCGACACTGGTGGCCTGGAGGAGAGGAGAAGGTGAGACACCGACACTGATGGCCTGGAGGAGAGGAGAAGGTGGTACACCGAAACTGATGGCCTGGAGGAGAGGAGAAGGTGGGACACCGACACTAATGGCCTGGAGGAGAGGAGAAGCTGGGACACCGACACTGATGGCCTGGAGGAGAGGAGAAGGTGGTACACCGACACTGATGGCCTGGAGGAGAGGAGAAGGTGGTACACCGACACTGATGGCCTGGAGGAGAGGAGAAGGTGGGTTACAACAAAATCGCACATCTGTTTCGACTAAAATGGCGATTCAATGCATGGAGTAATGGCAATAAAGTCCCTAACAAAGCCATAAAAGTACTTCAGTCTGTTTACAAAAGCTTGTTTTTTTATGAAACCCACGTTTGCAAATTAACATATTACGGTGTATAATGGAATTAGCAAGGATTAGTCGTACGATGTTTCAAAACAAACCCACCTGCGCTGATACTTTAATCTGAGCGACATCTTTGATGTGTGTGAATCCCTCATATTTGTAGACATATTCGGAACCAGGCTGGAACCTGACAGTGGGCCGTGCTTGAGAGGAAACAAGGAAGCTCAGAAAGATGAACGCGTACACCAAGGGCCCCAAAATGGTGGCACCTCGCATGTTTCCTCGGCATGTGAGACTAGACCGCCGCAGTTCGTTGGATGCACTGTGGACAAGCACGCGCACCTGCATGTCGAACTACACACGAGCGCTTTGTTCCCACCAATTTCGCGTTAGAGATGCCAATGCACACGTGCTCAAGTAGGCGAATCATCTGTAAAGTGGGCGTGGCTAGGATCTGTGAAATATAGTACCTCGCACTTGTACGGAATTGACATGGTAGCATTATTCCTACGCCGTGGCGAATGACAATCTGCTCATTTATATTTGACAGTACTCTCTTTAAATTACAATATTACACATTTTACCAAAACATGTTGAAATCCTGTATAAACTCACTTAAATGGGGGTGGGTTGATATAAATCCGCATAACTTATGCGTATAATATTATGTCTCAAAAAAGTATAGATACTTTTACCATTTTGAAGAAACAATGTGTCCTAAATTTGTGGCGGATGGCAAAACAAGTGTTGGGTCGACATTTGTGTTATATACTACCCAGTGCAAATACGTAGTTGCCGTTTATAATAAACTATTTAATTATTAGGGAAACACTGTCTTCATCTCAAATAAGTACAAATGTTCGCTATTCAGCCAATGTTTGTAAGGATACTGTAATACGACATCGTATTAAAATACAAACGACAATTCAGCCAACGTTTGTTAGGATACTGTAATGTGACATCGTACTAAAATACAAATGACAAGGCGGACACTCCCTGGCACTGATCTAGCACGAACATCAAATGTTACGAATAGGCGTATTTGATGAACCGTATCACAATACGTCATGAGTGTGCGGTTTCCTTTTATAAATATAATGCAATGGTATTTTACAATATATGAACATTAATAGTTTGTACAGAAACACCGTGAACATTTTCGCACTAACTTCCATTATATCTATTGTACGTTGTTTGTAAATGCGACTGGATATGTGATAACAGATTAGAACAGTGTGTGTTGTTTCTTGTGTGTACGTTTGCTGGCTCTAAGAAATAAACATGGTCGTCAGGCGTTATTCGCGAGCCAAAGAAAATAATATAATATGTGTGTGCACGTTTATATAAAGCGACGTTCCGTTATTTGGTCATGTGGTAATCATGTTAAATCCTCACTAATAATCAATTTGCATGTTGTAGTAAGTCGCACGGTTACTGTCAGACGACATTATTGTATGTCTGTCACTCATGCTTCTTCTTGCCACAGTCCACGCCGCTGTGCGATAATGGCACATTTGTTGTTATAGTAAATATAATAAAAGATTAATTAATTGTAATTAATAAAACGATTGTGTATCTTCCTCACTTATTAACATTTATTTAAAATATAATGAATTGTCGATTTAAATAAAATCCGATGTACGTTCTACACTGTTGTTAGTGTGATTAACTATGCTATTTCCGTGAAGACGCGACGAAGGGATAAACGTCAGGGCTTGTCTTTTGAAATCAGCACAACTTCTGATATAATAATCGTTTAAAATTATATAATAATTGTTTGTCAACAGATGTGTGATAGTTGTTATAAATACTAATTGTGTTACTACTACCTTGGGATGAGTGTCTCATATGAAGGGACAGACCTTGAAATGAGTGTCTCATATGAAGGGACAGACTTTGGGATGAGTGTCTCATATGAAGGGACATACCTTGAAATGATTGTCTCATATGAAGGGACATACTTTGGGATGAGTGTCTCATATGAAGGGACATACCTTGAAATGAGTGTCTCATATGAAGGGGCAGACTTTGGGATGGGTGTCTCATATGAAGGGACAGACCTTGAAATGAGTGTCTCATATGAAGGGACAGACTTTGGGATGAGTGTTTCATATGAAGGGACAGACCTTGGAATGAGTGTCTCATATGAAGGGACAGACCTTGGGATGAGTGTCTCATATGAAGGGACAGACCAGGGACAGTCCCACTCACACTCTTATTCAACTCATCAGCCCGATTTTGCTCTTTAAAACCAATTCCTCTCCCTCCTTGATAGTGATTGTGCTTACTGAAACATGTCAACACCAGAAGGCGTCCTCATTGATAGTGTCCTCATTGATAATGTTTTTAGCTTACTTTCTTAGTGACACAGTCCCCGGGTCGCGTTAACCTGTGATATTAGGACCAAAGATCAGCGCAGTGTTGTGTGATCATTTACACTGGCATCGTTTCCGGCTATGCTGATGTCAACGTGCGAAATTTAGTATATCATATTATATCGTATTTGCCACAACATGAATAGTTATATATTTAATTCACTCAGTCTCAAGGCTTGTTTGCAGCACACATGTGCACGTGTAAAAGCATTGTCGGGTTAGCTTTCACGTTGGCAGCAGTGACCATTTTGAGTCGCCGAGAACCGAGTGGATTAGCCACGAACATGATAGGCCAAGTATTAAGGTTACACTTATAGGACCAGGTTAAATGCATTATATGTTCAAAGCACACACATCGTGTACATGAACATATCGACTTACACCACTTCGGGTGCCTATTTAGACCCTATCATATAAATATGTGTATAGTGCAAATTAAGAACTAGTAAAAATGTGAATACAGTTGAGTGTGCGAAACAGAACTTGTTAATTAGGTTATCCGTAAGCTACGTCACTTTGGGGGGGGGGGTTAATTTCCCAAGTCACCGTGATGTAGCGTTACATGGGGTAAAGGGAATCTTCTGGGCAAGCGTTACGTGTATCAATTAGAAAGGAAACTGTGTTAGTTCGATTAGCTGTCAATATAACATTTATAGCAATTTGTTTTATGTCGGTTGCAATAAGAAGCATGCGTGTGTGAGTACGTGCGTTTGTGAGTGCGTGCGTGAGTGCGTGCGTGTACTCGGTACTCGGTGCTCACAGACGTAGATTTAACACGATTTAACAATATTGCCACCCAGAGAATTAACTCTAGATAGCAGGTGGACAAGGAAGCCTTTTGGCTTAACGAGAGTCGAACCCTTTTTGCCTACATGTATCCCGCCCTTCTGAGGTATGTGTCGAATTTATTTTTTGAACATATTCACGCTACTATCATCCACACAATCAGTAGATAATATGATACATTCGTTTTCAGTCCTTTGTGAAAATGAGAACTTTCTTATATCTAATCTACACTGCTCCTTTACTAATGTAACTTCATGTCCTCTAGTCCTTCTTTCTTTCTTAACTGAGATAAAACCTATTTCTATCAATTTTTTCAAAACCATTCAATATTTTAAACACTTCTATCTGATCTCCTCTCAATCTCCTGGCCTCTAATGTTATCAAACCACATTGTTTTAGGCGTATTTCATAACTAAGATAAATAGAATTGGCTATGTTATGAACCTTTGCTCAACAGGAACGATCAACGCCTTCTCAGACAAACAAATATGACAGCTCACGTGACATATCAATTGTTCGATTTCGTTGTCAAAGTTCGTTCCTTTATTTGTTTAGAAGAAACGGAACCCAATTTCAACATTTGAGTCGCTATACTGAGATACTGTTTATTCATTTTAAGAATTGGTACAAAACGAAATTTGCGAAATATTCGTTTTATGCTTCAAATTGCACGTTTTACTGAACATATGCCAAATCTAGCGGCAAACACTTCGAAACAATGTTGCAAACGCTAATTTATTTTTGGTGGCAGCTTATCGGCGACAGGGACCATTAGTATACCGTTAAATCCTTTTCTCTTCGGGCCTTGTGGCCCATAAGGCTGATGTGCAACATCCCATATCGCCCTGTCAACGGCTAGGTGTTTTGCTTTGCATCAAGTAGGATTCGTTCTTTTTTCCACTGTGGTTCTCCATTTTGTTTATGGCCGACCAACCTTTCTTGTTCTTTCCGGCGTCCAAGTCAGTGCTGTCAGGCAGTAGTTGTAGTCCTTTCTCAGCATGTGCCCGATCCAATTCCACCTTCTTCTCTGTATTTCTGTGCTCATCTTCTCTTCTGCTGTTATATTCTCAATGTCTTTGTTCGAATTTATAATTGGTCATCTAATTTTTCAAATTCTGTTCTGATACCTTTGCTTTGGACAATTTCAAGTTTTGTTGTTGTCGCTTTTGTTTACTTTCCATGTTTCACATCCATACATTAACACTGCTTTGTCTAGAGTATTGTATAATCTGATTTTAGTTCTTAATGGGAATACTTGTGAGCTCCATATCTGCTTGAGTTTCATGAATGATGTCCTTGCGTTTCGTATTCTGTTGATACAATCACCCCCTCCTCCTTGCTTGCTGACGTTTGCGCCCAGGTATGTATACTTCCGTACTTCATTCAGTTGTTGGTCATCAATCTTTATTCTGTGGTTGCATTTGCTGCTTATCCTCAGTACTTCATTTTTTTATTGATTTTAGGCCGGTTTTTAATGCAAATGCATTCATCTTTGCTGCCTTTGCTTGGATGTATATGTAACTTGATGACATAAGCACAATGTCATCTGCGATGTCCAAGTCCTCACGTGTTGACACGAATCTCCATCAGATGCCTGTGTTGCTTTCTTCAGTTGTTTCCTTATTATCCAGTTGACTACCATCAAGAAAATAAATCCGGACATTACGTCTCCTTGTTTAACTCCAGTTTTACCCTGAACCACTCAGATTGTTCACCTTCATCTAACACTGCACATTCACTGACCTGGTACAAAATATGGACCATTCTGATTATCTTGTGTGGGATTCCGTAGCTTGCCATGATTTCCCAAAAGCTCTCTTTGTGCACGGAGTCAAATGCCTTTTCGAAGTCTACGAAAGTTACATAATTTTTTAAAGCGTTGCTTGCCATTCCACTACCTGTTCTATTATGGTTCGAAGGATGAATATCTGCTCAACTGTCCTTCGTCCTGTTATGAAGCCTGCTTGTTCATCTCTCAACTTGTTGTCACCATCCATCTCTTATCCTGACTATTATCACTCTTCCGAACATTTTACTGGCGACAGATGTTAAACTAATTCCTCTCAAATTTCTACACACTGTAAGGTTACCTTTATTTGGTATTTTAACAATCAGCCCATATTTCCACGTCTGATGTACTTTTTCTTGTTCCCAATTTGTTTGAATAAGCTTAGAAGCCAATTCTCTGTTGTTATGTCTGCTTTCAACAATTCTGCTGTAGTGTCATCTTTGCTTCCGGCTTTCCCATTTTTCAGCTTCCATAGCTCTGCTCTAATCTCTGTTCTTGTTATAAAGTCCGTGCTGATTGCATCTATGATCGGACCTAATTCAACATCTATCATGGGGTCATCTTGCCCGCCTGGCTGGTCCTTCAGTTATTAGGTTTCCAGATTTGTCTTTCACTGCATTCGCTGTCTTTTCTTTGGCGTTACTAAGTGTCTCTGTGATGTAATATAGACTTTCATCCTTCCATTCCCGGCTGCTTTCTCTGCTTCTGCGACCAGATGGTCTACCCACGTTCTTTTATCTTGTCTCATGCTTTTCGTTACGTCTTTGTCTTGTTGTTGATACTTATCCTTGTAGCTCTGTTTTATCCTTTCTAACTTTGTTTGTTCTATGTTTTTCAGTCGAGTCGAGATAGCGGAGAAGCTGCAGTTACGGCAGCGCGGCGGCTACCTTATTTCGTTCGGCCGCCATTGGAGGTTTTTGTGTCCCCCTGTAGCTACCCTCTCTGGACCCGCCCATTTTTATTTTATTTTTTAAAGTAATCCCTACTTAAGCGTCAGAAGGGGTTGGGTGTTGGGTGGTCTCAGAAACGCAAAGTGCCTCCCCCAGCCTGCATAAAGCATGACTGTTATGCAGCTGTTGGCACTATCTCATATACCAAGACACTGTTATGGGTTATTATTGTTTAGCAAACGCCGGCTTCATTTGACTAAGCAAGCTTAAAATCGTTCGCTTTTATTCTTCAGTGTAGCGCTAAACACAGAATGCAACTCGTACATAATGCAAACAATTGAAATGATTATGTCTCAGTAGTGATTCAGGCGCCGCGATCAACGGAAGTGACCTAAGATCAAAGGCTTTTGAGTTTTTTATAAGTAGAATTCCGACGTTTTTTAGCACTAGAGATGAGAGTAAACGTCAAAGTAATTGATGGGGGTCATGAGAAAGAGGGTGTCGCCATCTACTAACTAATCAGGCACTAATAAGGAAATAGATAGGGTGATTGTCGGCCTCTAGTTACTAATCAGGTACTAATTAGGTAAAAAATTAGGGTAATTAATTAATTACTAATTAATTACTAATTAGTAACAAATGAGTAGGGCAATTATTGGAGGAGAACGTTAGCAATGACTAAAAATAGTAAATACCGACCAATTAGTATTAATTAGGTGCACGGGGGAGGTGGGAAAGATTTTAGAGTGAAGTGGCGTCCCTGTGGATCAGCGAGGTTAATATCATGACGCGCGGGAAGGTTCTAGAAGGTTCTAGAACCTTCTAGAAGCTTCTAGCCCGGTGCGGTGGTGGGGCTGGGGATCATCGAGGTTAGTCGACCGGTTTAGATTACGCCCGGCGCGCTGGAGATCAGGAGGGCAATTGAGTGGCCTGGTTTTCACGACTCACTGGTGAATGGGGGTGTCGTATGTCAGGCTATAGGAGTTTATGTGCATTGTTTGGCGGAAGGCCGGAAAAATGTTTTTCGTGTCGCATAGGCGCGCTTGTATTAAGGTTGTGGCGCTGCTGTGGGTATTGGCTGTCAGTGCTGGCTGCGGTACAGATGATGTTTGGTAACAGCTGATGCGCGGGCATCGGCGGTGCAATATCGTTATAGCGGCTGGAGGCCGGAGCTGTCAGTGCGCGTGTATTAAGCTTGTGGCTTTGGCGATCGCTGGTGTTTGGTGTTGCAACGACGAATAGGTGGAAATATAGGTATTATTCGTGTGTCAGTTGGTAATAGCTGATACGCGTGCATCGGCGGTGCAATATCGTTATAGCAGCTGGAGGTCGGAGCTGTCAGATTGGCCTGTGCGCGTGTATTAAGCTTGTGGCTTTGGCGATCGCTGGATTATTCGTGTGTGAGTTGGAATGCTGGTGGAATACGAAAGGAAACACAGTTGGTAACAGCTGATACGCGTGCATCGGCGGTGCAATATCGTTATAGCAGCTGGAGGCCGGAGCTGTCAGATTGGCCTGTGCGCGTGTATTAAGCTTGTGGCTTTGGCGATTGCTGGTGTTTGGTGTTGCAACGACGAATAGGTGGAAATATAGGCATTATTCGTGTGTGATTTGGAATGCTGGTGGAGTGGGTCAAATGTGTAGGTGGAAATATAGGCATTATTCGTGTGTGAGTTGGAATGCTGGTGGAATACGAAAGGAAACACAGAAACAGCAATAAACGGTGAGAAATAAATTTTATTGGTATACAGATGAATTTATTATGAAGACGGAAAGGGGTCATGGGGGTCGGGTGGGGGTGGACCAAAGCCATGGCGGCCGGGGGGCTGTGGAGGAAAGCTTAAATGAACGGAAAGATGTGCTGGGATGGGTGGCGCAAATGAGGGGAGGAGAATTTGAGGACGTGGAAAGATATCAGCAAATGAGAATGGTTGTGTGAAAGTCTCTTCTGGTAGGGGGTTGTCTGCAGCTAGAAATTGTAAATCGGGGGTGCCACTGCCACTGTAGCCGTCGTCGAAGTTTTCTTCTGTGTCGTCTTGTTGTTCTTCGTCGCTGTCGTATTGTTGTTCTTGTTGTTGTTCTTGTTGTCGTCGCGGCTCGACGGCTAAGAGGGGCCGGTGGTGGCGTGGTGACGAGGTGAAGCTGATTGGGTGAGGGGCAGGTCCGACGAAGTGAACTACAACGCCCCGTCCGATGGCGTAGCGTCGATGCGTTAGGCCAGGGTCGATCACGAAGATGTGTCTGCTGTGGGGGGAGGAAAAGTTCAATTAGCGTCGGGGTGGCGACTACTGGCGCGCGGGGCTCGCCCTGCCGGGTGGCCATTCCGATGAGTGTGGTTGGCAAGGGTTTGTCCCATAAGGAGCCGATTGACTAGTTCGGGCGCCACGATCAATAGGCGATATCTGTGGAGAAGGAAAAAGTGTTAAGGGGCGGTAGTGTGATGTGGTCGGCGACGTCCAAGGTACAATGTGGCCCCAGGCCTATCGGCGCGCGGCCTTCTATCAATCATAATCAGATCGCCTGGGCTCAAATTTATTCTAGATCTATTAATGAAGCCGTTTCGGTGCGAGGGCTTCGCAAGGGTTTGCCCGCGCCCTATATGCAGTGTATCGAAGCCGGCGATGTTTCGTCTGCAAGTATGAAAAAAGTATTAAAGTAACGGCGCGTCTCTTTTTAGGTGGGGGCCTGTAAAAAAAGCATTAAGTCTGTAGCGGGACGTATAGTGGGGCGCACGGAAAAGCAGCTATAGGCTTTATCAAAAGTCCGTAATAGGCGTCTGCAAATAAAGGTAAATTAAAAAAAGCGCTATTTAGTTAGTATCGTTAAACGTACCTTTCGCCGGGGCGGTGTTGGGGTGGGGGTAGACGCATAGGTGGCGGCGGCGGAAAAGCACTAGTCCCGGCGGCTTGGGGAGGCGTATTCCCGGCGACTTGGGGAGTTCCAATTCCTGCGTTTTGGGGAGGTAGCTCGCTGTAAAAAAAATAGGTAGTTAGTTAGTGAACGTTATAAAAGAAAGCAGTAATGTGAGTGAGGAAAGTCAGTGTTAGTTGAGTTAGCAAAACGTACCTGGTTTGTGGTTGTTGAGAATTGGCCGCATAATTGCCATCTTGATCGGTCGGCTCCATAGTGAGAAATGAATTGCGCAGTTGATGCGCCGCTGTTTTGCGCGCGGTAACGTGTTGCGGCCTAGACACGTACGCCATAGCCTTACATAAGGGGCTGACGTCACTGTTTATATAAAGCGCTTATGTAACTGTTTGTAAGTCTTTAAAACGACCGTTAAAGGTGAAATGTGAGCAAACTAAGCGGCCTATAATAGTCAGTGGGGCCTAGAGAATCTAATGGTAACTTTATATTAGGAAATAAAAGAGGCGTTCTGTTAGTGCACTAGGCTGACCGAGAGATTTTTTTCAGTTTTAGTAACCTTGTAAGAGTCGGCTGCTTTGCGGCTCGCGTGCGCTCGCTCACGGGGGCCGCGTGCAGGCCGCGTGCAAAGCGCTTATATAGGGGCCTGGGCGGAGAACGTCTAAGTATCGTCGCTGTCGTGTTGTTACCGTTGCAGTAACTTTGTGTGTTGCAGAGCGTTGTTGTTCATGTCGCCGCCTGTCGCTCACGGAGAGGCGCCGCCAAAGAGGGGCAGCAAGCTGAGGGAGGTGCCAACGGTGGCGTCTGGTGGCAAAACGAAGCCGGCGTCGGAGGCCAGCGCGAAGGCGCTTCCGACGGCCGACGTGGCGCCTACTTTCGAGGCCGTGGTGAGTGCGTCCGAGGTATCGTTGAAAGAGTTCGTGCTGGCGTGCGATGGCACGTATAAGATTGTTACGCCCGTAACAATCGTTGGCGTGGCTTGGAAAAATAAATGCACGTACATCGGCTGTGGCGTTTGCAAGCGCAAAGTGAGAGGTCTTGAAAGCGGTGGCCGGGTGTGCGCTGTACACGGTGTGCAGGCAAAGGCGAAGACGTATTTTTCGGTGCGCGTTTTGGTGGAAGACGAAAAGGACGCCGACACTGAGGCCGGCATTTGGATCACCCTGTTCGACGAAGCTATTTCGGCGATCGGCGATTACAATGCCGATCATGTGTCAGGCCTGTTGCCCGACCAGTTGCGCAGAAGCTTTGTGGCGAGCCTGGTTGGCACAGTCTTGGAGCTGACCGTACACAAGGTCGTGTGGGGTGGCATACTGGACACGTATACGGTCCGTGAGGCGCGGGTCGTGACGAAGAAGGCGAGCGAGGCCGGCGTGTACGTTTGAATGACTAACGTTTGGCTAGTGTTCTGTAGACCGTTGTAATTGCTGCTTTGGTTATTGTTCTGTAGGACGCTGTAATTGCTGCTGCGTTGCGCGGACTTATCGACGCTGCTGACGAGTGCGCACCCCCTGCCGAGAAGTGCGCTAAGAAGGAAACGACGACGCCACGCCTCGCCGGCGCCAACGACCCTCCACCGCTGGCGAGAGAAGAAGAAGAAGAAGAAGAAGGGATATCGTACTGGCCTGAGGCGGAAGACACGCAGGCCATGCCACCGCACGACCTGGTGAGCGACGCCGCGACGCCCACGTACGTTGCATTAACCCCGGTGGTGGTGGTGGTGGCGCCAGACGAAGCAGCAGCTGTGCCATTAACCCCGGCGGCGACAGCGGACGCCGCAGCAGCCGTGCCATCGTCGCCACTGCCTCTGGCCGTGCTGTCAGTGTCGTCGGAGGACTTCATACCGTGGGCCCGCAACAAACGCCCTGTGATCGTGGGCACGCTTCAGGCCGATTCGGAATGGAGCGTTCTGCACTCGTACGCCGGTCGTCAGCGCTGTATGATGGCCATGTTTGCCGAGCTAATCGGCGAGCGCGTGATGGACACCGCGCGCCAAGAATGTGGTGAGTGCCCCCCTGAGGAGGGGTGCCCCTTCGTTCACATGTGCGGCTACAGGGGAAGGAAGCCGAGCCGGCGGTACAACATTTTGTACGAAAACGTGGCGGCCCTGAATGTGTGCTTTTTTTCAACATCACTCGACAGCTTTCTACAGCAGACGTTGTTGCTCCCCGCTATTCGTATACTCTCGGTACTGGAGGAGCGTTGCGTGCGCGGCGATCGCGCTCATGCGCCAGGTGGCCGACTGGCTCATGGGGACGGATTGGACGGCGCCGTTCGACCGTGCGCTGTTGGAGGTCGCCGTGCAGTATTACCTGTTGAAAAGGGCATGCCTCGACGTCTGACGTATTCTCCGCCGAACGCTTAATTTTTGCCTATGAACATTTAGTAATTGAACATTGCATTTCGCTATGGCATAAAGCCTTATTATTATTATTAGTAGTAGGTACGCCGATGAACATTAGCAGGAAATTGAATAGTAAAGCCGATGAACTTAATCGGGCGGCCTATAGTCCGCTGTTGCGCCCCTAAAGCGTTATTATTTACTCCGCTGTGGCATAAGCCCCCGCCGAACACTTAGTAGCGATGAACATTTTCATTTTGCTATGGCCTATAGGCCGTTGTTGGAGGCGCAAAGCCTTATTATTTACTCTGCTGTGGCATAAATCCTCTTTACTGTTTACCGTGGCATAAAGCCTTACTGTGGTGGTGATGTAGTAGTACGAGACTGCTTAATAAAACGTATGAAAACAAAATCAATTCCCGACTCCTGTTGTTGCCATCCAAAAAAACACGCACGTCGCTGACATTCAATGCCTGTCCAACTGCTGCGCACAAAAAAAAAAAACACTCCGGGAGCAGCTGACAGCCGAAATTTCTACTACAAAACGTAAACAAAAACTTTGCCGCCGTATCCGGGCGCCGCTGACAGGCGAAACGGGAGCAGCTGACAGCCGAAATTTCTACTACAAAACGTAAACAAAAAAACTTTGCCGCCGGGCGCCGCTGACAGGCGAACTGCAAAACGTAAAACTATCCCTCGACGGGGGCAGCGCTGCCACCTGTCGGCCACCACAAAAACGTTGCTCCCCTGTCGCCACCTCGGCGGTCCACGGACGACGGGGGCAGCAGTGCCGCCACCTGACGGTGCGAGAAAACCGCCGCCGTCGTTTAGAAAGCCCCTAGCGGGCGTTAGGGCGGCCTTATAAGTGGCGTCGACGCGCCTCGTCGTAGTTAATAGCGCGCCGCCTAGACCGACGATGCACGTGTGTCCGAAATGCGATCGATCGTTCGTCCGTCTTTGTCATTTGTCGAAGCATCTAAAAACATGCGGCAGCGATGAATACGTATGCCCGAAATGCGATCGATCGTTCGCGCTGCGCGCCAATATGTTGCGGCATCTGCGAATTTGCGGCGACGCCGCTGAGGTGTGTCCAAAATGCAATCGACCGTTCGACCGTCACGCCGATAGCCATTTATGTCGCGATGACGATGTCGTCGACGACGACCTACAGAGCGTCGTGCGCGACTACTGGGCGAGCATCCGTACGTCTGTGGCGCGCGGACCCGTTCAATCTAGGTATAATTTCCATTTGTCCGGCCACGGGGATACGGCCGCGCACGAAGTCCAACTACGACTGATGTTCGAGGCGCAGACTCGGGCCTTTAAAATAAACTTATCGTACGGGTTCATTCTGCGGCACAGGGAGACGGGCCGGCTACGTTACTACCATTCTTCGTGTAACTGTTGCGGCCGCTATCTCGAGTCACCCGTCCTCGTTTCCGACGCCGCGTCATTCGAACGCTTCCTCGACGCCACCCGACAGTCCGACGTTCTGCAGTACGTGATCGCGCAGCGCCCCGACTCGGGGTGGATCGCCGAGTTGGTAACGAACGTTACGTACTTCCTCAACGCCATCATCCACCATCCTATCGGGTGCGCCCGTCAGCAGCCCTTCCCCGCCTATCTGCGCCGCAACGCGGGGCTCGTCAGCCTAGTGAACGATCGCTACGGACATCCGTACGCCGACAACCTGTGCTTCTTCCGCTGTCTGGCGCTGCATCGGGGCGCCGACTTTCGCGCTGACGATTTGACGGCCGCCGCCTTAAGGCTCTACACCGACTACGGCGACCAACCATACTGCGCGTTCGCCGGCGTCCCGCTGAACGAACTCGGCCGGGTGGAGGCGGCCTTCGAAACGAATGTGACCATGTATCGGCTGTCGGCGGAGGACGCCACCGCCGAAGTGGTCCGCCGCGCCCTCCATCGCTACCCGACCACCATGAGCGTCAATCTGTTCGAAACGCACTATTCCTTCATAACCGACGTGTCGCTGTTCTATCGTTCGTATCGATGCGGCAAGTGCGGCGCTACGCTGTGGCGCACCGCCAATCGGCTGCGGCGTCACGAGGCGACGTGCGAGGGCGGCGTTCGCCACGTCTTTCCCGGCGGCGTCTACCATCCGACGCCGTCCGTGTTTCAGCAGCTGGAGGACGAGGGCGTCTACGTGGACGAACGCCTGCGCTACTATCCGTACAGGGCGACGTACGATTTTGAGTGCTACTTCGACGATCACGATCTGCCGGCGGACAGCGCCAAATGCCGGTGGATCGCGCGACACGAACTACTCAGCGTGAGCGTCACCTCGAACGTCCCCGGGCACGAGACGGCGCGCTGCTTCGTGACGTCCGGCGATTCGGGCGAACTCGCGAAGCGCCTGATCGACGCCCTGGAGGCAATGAGCGAGGCGGCGTGCGCAGCTCTGCGGCCGTCGTTCGACGCGACCTTCGAGGCGATCGACGCGCTCGACGCCGAATGGCGGGCGCACGCGACGGTGGCGGAGGCGGCGCGCGATAAGAGCCCGTACACGGTGCTCGGCGACCGTCTGTGGCAGCACCTGCGCCGCCTCCCCGTCCTCGGCTTCAATTCGGGGAAGTACCACTTGAACGTCGTTAAGAAATATCTGACGCCCCTGTTCATGACCGACGAGGCGCAGAGCATCTCGTCGGCGTTCACGATCAAGCGTCAGAACAACTTCATGTGCCTGGCGACGGCGACGCTCAAGTTCGTGGACATCACCAACTACCTGGCCCCCGGCGTCAGCTACGCCCGGTTTCTGAAGGCCTACGGCTGCGAGGCGACGAAGGGGCACTTCCCCTACGAGTACCTCGACGACCCGCGTAAACTGGCCGAGACCCGGCAGCCGCCGCGCGAGGCCTTCTACAGCCGCCTGAAGCGCGAAGGCATCTCCGCCGCCGAATACGAGGGTTGCGCGCGGGTATGGCGCGACGAGGGGATGACGACGCTGCGGGACTACCTCGTGTGGTATAATAATAGGGACGTGGCGCCGTTCCTGGAGGCCGTCGACAAGCAGTTCGCCTTCTATCGGCAGCGCCGCATCGACATGTTCAAGGACGCCATCAGCATGCCGGGCCTGACGCTGCTGTATCTGTTTAACGATCTGCCGTCGTCGCTCCACTTCACGCTCTTCAACGAGTCGAACAAGGACCTGCACCGGCTCCTACAGTCGCAGATCGTCGGCGGCCCCTCGATCATTTTCGCGCGCTATCACGAGGCCGGCGTGACCGCCCTTCGGCGCGAGGAGTACGGCGAGTCGGCGCGCCCCTGCCGCTCTATTGTCGGCTTCGACGCAAACGGCCTCTACCTATGGGCGATCACGCAGGAGATGCCGACGGGGTGGTACACGCGCCGGCGCGCGGACAACGCCTTTCGGCCGGAGCGCGTACACCGCTACGGCCGCCTGGCCGTCGAGTGGCTGACGTGGGAGGCGGCGCGGACGGGGGCCCACATACGTCACCAGCTCAACGGGCGCGAGAAGCGCGTCGGCAAGTACCGGGTCGACGGCTGGTGTGGCGCGACGCGGACGGCGTACCAGTTCCAAGGGTGCTTCTTCCACGGCTGTCCGTGCACGGGGAGGGAGACGAACGCGGTGAACGGTAAGCCGATGAGCCAACTGTACGCCGAGACGATCGCCGTCACGGCCTACCTTCGCCGCTTCGTCGCCGTCGTCGAGATGTGGGAGTGCCAGTGGCGCGCGACGAGACCGCCGCCGCCGCCGCCGCCGCGGAGCTGGACCGGCGGCGGCGCCGTGACGCGGCCGACGATCCTGAAGGCCGTGCTCGACGGCACGCTGTTCGGCCTCGTCGAGTGCGACATCGCCGTTCCGGCGGCGCTGCGCGACACCTTCGCCGAGATGCAGCCGATCTTCAAGAACGCCTACATCGAGCGCGACGATCTCAGCCCGTTCATGCGTCGCTACGCCTAAATGCACGACCTCCTCGTCCGGCCTCAGCGCACGCTCGTGGGGAGCTTCTTCGGCGTCAAGATTCTGCTCGCGACGCCGCTACTGCGGTGGTATCTGCGGCACGGCCTCGAAGTCGAGCGCGTCTACCAGATCGTCGAGTACGAGCCGGTCGCGTGCTTTCGCCGCTTCGGCGACACGGTCTCCGCCGCGCGACGCGCGGGCGACGACGACCCCGACAAGGCCATCATCGCCGACACGTTTAAACTGCTCGGCAACAGTTCCTACGGGAAAACGATCACGAGCGTCCAACTGCACCGCAACATCAAGTTCTGCACGGCCGCCGGCGCCTCGACGCTGATCAATAATCGTCGCTTCCGTCAGCTCGACGTCGTCGTCCCCGACGGTCTCTACGAGGTGGCGCTGAACAAGCGAACTGTCCGGTACGCGCTGCCCGTCCAGATCGGCTACTTCATCTATCAGTACGCCAAACTGCGCATGCTGGAGTTTTATTACGACTTCATCGCCGCCTACATTCCGCGCCCCCTGTTCCAGTACTGCGCGATGGACACGGACTCGGCGTATTTGAGCCTCGCGGGGAGCCGACTCGACGAGCTCGTGGCGGCGGCCAAGCGCGAACACTACTTTCGACACCGCGGCGAGTGGTTCCCGTCGGAACACTGCGACGAGCACGCGGAGGTGTACTTGCGGTGCCGGCTCGCCGGCCGAGCGTGGGACGCGCCCGACGAGTGTTGCGCGCGTCGGCGCCGGTACGACAAGCGAACGCCTGGTCTCTTCAAAGAGGAATGGTCCGGCCGCGGAATCGTCGCGCTCTGCAGCAAGACGTACTACTGTTTCGGCGGCGACGACGGCGACAAGTACAGTACGAAGGGGCTGAGCAAGCGTCAGAACGACGTCGACAAGGACGCCTTC
This sequence comes from Paraescarpia echinospica, assembly GCA_020002185.1. NCBI lineage: Eukaryota > Metazoa > Annelida > Polychaeta > Sabellida > Siboglinidae > Paraescarpia > Paraescarpia echinospica. The sequence goes on along the minus strand of JAHLWY010006453.1, from coordinate 7,681 downwards.
CTCTACGTGCTGCGCCGCAAACGGAGCGGCGGCGGCCGGAACCGCGGCTTCCAAGTGAAGGAGTCGTCCGTGCTGACGTACGTTCAGGAGCGCGCGGCGTTGAGCTACTTCTACGCCAAACGGCGCGTGCTCGACGACGGCGTCACCACGGCGCCGATACTCGTATAACGAGGGACCTCCCTCCCTCCCTACCCCCTACGGGTAGGGACCTACCTAGGGGTAGGGACCCCTACCTAGGGACCTAGGGGACTATGTATGTATGTATGTATGCGTGCGAATAAAAATACGAACACTCGGTACAGTTTTCATCGTTTATTTAACTTCGGTAATAGCAGGCGATAGCGCAATAATACAACATCACTACTTCGGTCTTGCCTGCCTAGCGCGGCGAGGAGCCCGCGACCGGCGGGTCCGACAAAGTCGGTTCGGATTCTCGGTCGTCTAATAATAACAACAAGCGATAATAGGCAGCGTTCAATGAGGCTTTAGCCAGTCGAATACGAGACAGTCGTTTGCCACCCTATCGGGGCCGAACAGGCATTGGAAGCCGCTTAGCGGCATTCCGCGGCACCGTAAGAGCAGATAGGTGACGCAATATTGTCCGCACACGTTAGATACGCCGCTCTGCAGTCGCTTGTCGTTGTGCGTCCACGAGTCGCAGTTGCGGTTCAGGAAGTCGCGGAAGTCGGCGTGCAGTGGCGGACGGCCGTACGAATCGAAGTACTCGCCTCGCCGGTCGGCGCCCACGTAGACGGTCACCCAGTGCTCTCCCGGTTCGTCGCCGTCGTCGGTGTTGCACACGAACGCCGTCGGGTAGGGGGTGAGCCGCCGCCCCGGCAGCTCGTCTTTGGGCACGACGCCGACGACGATGTTTTTAGTGTACGCGTCGATCGCCAGGCGACGCATCAGCTGAAACGTGTCCATCTCAGAAGTCGTACACGACGTTCCGGTTCTTGTCGACTTCGAGCACCGTCTCGAACTCCCCGTACACGACGACGTTCACCGTCCGGGCGAGAGCGAGCGCGAAGTGGATCTCGGCGCGCAGGTACCCCGTACGCACGACGTTGAAGTGTTCGCCGTCGCAGCAGTCGGGCGAAAGGTCGAAGCCGAATATGGTGTAGCTGCTGCCGAACTCGCCGCGCGTCACATCGAACCCCTCGACCTCGTACGCCTTCCCCGTCGCGGCGAACAGGTTCATATAGCTTCGGATGTAGCGCCGATGCGCGAAGTCCGGCTGCAGCGGCTTGCTCGGCACCTGGCGTCCGTCGACGTAGAGGGCGAAGATGTTGATGTCGTTGTGCTTCGCGTTGAACGGGTTTTTATCGTAGGCCCCGTTGTAGGCGTCGTTGTCGATCAGGCACATGAACACGCGTCTCGGGAGCGTGCCCAGATAGACGTTCTCGTGCGTGTGCGACATCGTACCCTGCGGTATCGAGAACACCTTGCAGTCGACGCGGCGCATCGGGTACTTGGCCGTCCCGTGCGTCAGCGCCTTGATGTGACCGAGCTGGACGGCCGGGTTCAACTTGACCTTGCGCGCCTGCAGGTAGGCCTCCAGCAGAACGATCTTGAACCCCGGATCGACGACGTCGCCCATGAGCGCGAAGGCGTCCTTGCTTCGCACCAGTCGCATCTTCAGGTCGACGCCGTTCACCAGGCACCGGTTTTGCATGAGCACGTCGACGTGCAGCCGTCCTATCATGTCGAACTCGCGGCTATCGTGTACGAAATCGTGCCGATGCGCGAACCCGCCGTTGTTGTTGTTGGTCGCCTCCATGCGCCCGGCGGTGTCCTTGCACCACAGGTCGGCCTCGAGCTGCGACTTTTTGGCGTCGGGCCCGTAACTGAGCAGGGTCTCGAGGTAGGCCCGAAACGGGTACGTATTCGACGACGGCGTCACGAGCGTGCCGTTCAGCGTCACGTCGACCTGACTGAACATCGAATGCAGGAAATTGTTGACGGGCGCCACGACGCTGTCGTTCGCGAGCGCGGTACCGTCCCCCTTCACCACCTTGGCGCGCACGTACAGTCTAACGGACGACAGGTCCAGATAGTCGTCTCCGGATCCCGGAATGAGAAACTCGATAGGGCCGCCAGCGTCGAGGGCCGTCAGCGGCTGGTGATCGATCCACTGGCCGCTCTCGATGCTCGTCTGCGTCGTCGGCACGCTGAACAGGTCCAGTTCGGACTTTACGCCCTCGCACGACTGCCGATGCAAGAACACCATCCTACTACGTCTGCTTCGTTCGACGGCGCCTCCCCTTACTGTCCGGCGCCGCCTTGCCGGTCGGCCTGATGTATCATCGTTTTTTTCGTACGCGCCCCCGACGAGAAGGGCGCCGAGGTAAAGCTCTTTACGACTACCACCGATGCACTACTACTACTACTACTACTACGCGGGAAATGCGTCGTCGCTCTGCCTCTGTCGACGGCGCCTCTTCTTGCCGGCTATCGCCGGCTTGCCGGGCGGCTTTATGCGTCGTCGTCGCTTTTTCGGCGGCGGGGGCCTATTCAGCAGCCCGTCGAGAAGGTCGGCGCCCGCCTCCCTCGCGCGGCTCTTTACCGCCTGTTTCAGATTGCCGCAAGCGCACGCCAGTCTTGAGCGCGCGCTTGCCCAGCGCCATGGCCCCTCTCTTGATAAGCGGCATGGCGCTTCGAAACAGGCTGCCGAAGAGATTACCCAGTCCGTGACCCCGCTGCGATCGGGCGCCTACGAACACCGGCAGTCCACCGCCGACCTGCCGCGTGTAGTAGTCCTCGTACACGTTTCGCGTCATCGTCAGAACAGTTTCGACTTGCGGCGTCGGACGTGAAGCGTCGTCACGACTTTTCCGTTCTCGAATGGTATCGACTGACCGAGGTCGTCTCTTATATCTATCTCGATCGAATCGAATTGGCGCCGCAGGAGCGGCGCGTATTGGACGCGGTCGAAGATGTTCGATACGATGCTGCCGTTCAAACCGTGGACGGGGACGGCTCGGATGAGGGGGGCAAATACGTCGCCGACGATGCGCGTCTCCACGATGTCCGTGTACACGAACAGGGTGTCGACGCCGCCGCTCAGGTCCACCGGGTGGGTCGCCTCGCACTCGAACAGGTACCCCGGGGGCAGGGAGCCGCCGTCCGCGGGCGACCCGTAACTCGCGATATAGTTCGACTCGAAGCCTAGTATCTGTTTCAGGCGCCCGTCCCGCGGCATGTTAATTTCGACGCCCGGCGATAGAATCAACGTCATCCGATTAGTGATGGCGCTGTACACTATTCGCACCTTGACCGTGTCGGTGCTCAGTTTCGTCAACGCCTCGTTGATTTTGCGCATCAGCTTTTTGGCGTTGCTGTAAAAGCCGTGCGGAATGTTGTCCTGTCGGGCAATTTTTCCCCCGTCCTCGGTGGTGAAAAAGCCCACCTCCCCCCTCTCGCACGCCACGAAGAAATAGGAGTCCACCGGCCTCACATTGTACCAGCTATGCGTGTACTGTAGCGACACCAGCCCGCATTCCCATTCCCCCGACAGGTCGACGCGCTGCGGCAGATTCGTCGTGTAGTGCGTCAACGTGTTTTCGGGTTGCGCCTTCATGGACGCGTTGCTCGGCAACGTGACGTAAAAGTCAGACGACGACGCCATCGCGCCTCCTCATAGACGGACTCGGCAGTAGGTAGCCGAGGCAACTACTCAGCAGCGCCGTCCCCAGGTTGGAGTCGCCCGTGCCGCGCGTTAGATTGTATATACTGACGACGATCACCGTGTACAGGACGACGATCTGGCACAGGAAGACGATCTCGGCCTTAGGGCATTCGTTGCCGCAGAGACGCCAAGGAACGCTCGTGACGGAGTAGGCGTCGACGGAATCGGGCGCACCCACAGAGACGCATGAGTCGTCGGCGGGTGTAGCGACAAATGCGCCTGATTCGACGGCGGTGGGCTGCTTCTGCATTGGCTGCTACTGCTGCTGCTGCTGTCGTCTCGTCCGTACACATCGCGCTACTGCCTTCCGACGCTACGACGTCGTTCTTTTTTATCCGCGCAGGCACACCATAGAGCGAGTTCGTCGACGGGCGTGGGGGCGACGGTGGTGTTGGTGGCGCGGCCCTCTTCTCCTCTGCAGTCTACTAATACAGCACGGTCCCCTTATAAAAAAAACGAAAAGCCGTTGCACAGTCCCGCCTCGTGCAGTCGCCAGCACCCCGCGTGGCGCATCCAACGCGTCGTCGTCATCCCTTATAGGTCACGCAGATAAATCATAGAGCGAGTTCGCCGACGTTGCGGGCGACGTCGATAGCATCGGTCGCAGCAACAACGGTAGCGGCGCCGGCCGTCTGAAGAAAGTCTCCAGCGCTCTGCGTATTCCGTCCAACAACGCGTCGCCATCAGCCCTTATAGTCCACGAGCTCCTTGGCGTCGATCCAGCTATTGAACGAGGCCGGATAGCCGAACCATTTGACGAGCACCTCTTCGCCCTTACCGCGTCGTCGACGACGTCTCTGTAGAACGGCTTCCACCCGATATAATTTGTTCTTCTCAAGAATCACTTTTTGCAGCTCCGGCCCGTAGAAGGTGCCGTCCAGTATCGTGCCGGCGTCGTCCTTCAGTCGGTAAACAGGAGGGTCGGTCGGGTGCGAATCTAAGACGGTGAAGAGCTCTTCGCTCCAGTTAGCCATGTACCCCTTCTTGAAGACGCCCTTCGCCTTGCTGATGCGTACGCGATCCCCCGCTCGCAGTTTCGGTTTGCTTTTGTTTTTTGACACCCTCCGCCGCCGTACAGACGCTGCCACACGCTCTCCTGATTCGACGCGTCGACGCTCGCCGGCGTCCTACCGATGCTTCGATGGTAGGCGTTGTTGTACGACCGCACGAAGTCCTGCAACGGCTCCACGAACCTCATCGTCTGATGCTTCGTAAAGTACCGCCACATGCGCGTCTTCAGCGTACGATTGAATCGCTCCACTACGCTCGCCTTCGTCTCCTCGTTGTGCGTCACGAAATGGTGGACGCCGCGCGCCTTCAAAAGCGTCTGAAGGGGCCTGTTCAGAAACTCCATCCCCTTGTCGGTCTGCAGGATGTGCGGCGGCGATGACAGCAGCCCCTCGAAGGCCGCGACGAGCGCCGGACCGGATTTGCGCTTCAACGGAACGCACCACGCCCGCTTCGAGAAGACGTCGATGACCGTCAATAGGAACGCTATGCCGTTTTTGTGCTTTTTCAGTTTAGCCACGTCGACGAGATCGGCTTGCCACTGCTGGTTTCGACCGCCCACGATAACGCGACATCGCTTAAATCGGCGCCTAACCGGCTTGTGAAGCGTATAGGCGTCGTGCGCCGCCAGCCACCGCCCGACGACCGGCTTGGGCACCGCGGACGACCGGTGCAACGCGTCGACGCCGCCATAACTGCCTGCCCGTTTCGGGTCGAAGTAGGCGCGCTTCAGTAGGCCGTCGCGTTGTTGGCGCTCTCGTTGCGCACCACGAGTCCGCCGGGGCACCACCGCCATGGAGCGCGCGGCGCCGACGACGACGACGATACGGCGAACAAGAGGGCGGCGACGATGACCGCCGCAATTACGACGGCTACGACGACGACGAGTACTGATCTTCGGGCGGGGGGCATCCTCTACGGGGGGCGCGCGCGCGCGCTAAAAGCTGGACCACGGCATACGCTCGACGGACCGAGTGCGCCCCTTTCGCTTCTGCTCGCGCTGTATATACGCCCGACGCTGGGGGTTGCCGACGAATTCCATATGGACGTTCAGCCGCCTTATATGGTCGCCGAACGCTTCCCAGCCAACCGGCGCGTGGGACCTCTTACGCGTTCGCATGAGATCGTTCACGAGATCTACCATATTGCTTCCGGCGATAGACGTACCGTCGTACACGAGCTCCGCTCGATCGTTCCAGCGAATCAGCGGGTCGGCCTTCAGTCGCGTCAACAGGAGGCGGGCCTTTTCTTTCAGCACTTTCGGTACGCTCTTCACGTCCTCGCTCTCCATCTCCCCCGGTAATTGATCGGACGTAGGCGGCGGCGGCGACGGCGACTGATCGGACGACGACTCGTCCTTCACTACGGACACGCGCATCGGCTGCTGCGCGCGAGACGCCTCCATGGCGTTGTAACGACTCAGCAGTTGATTGTACGCCGCCACCTTTTCGCCTTCAGATAAATCTGCACGCTCGAGAACGGCTTTCATATCGCTGTCCAGGCTACTCATCACACGCGACGTGGTCGTGGTCGGTTGCGATAGTAACGGAAGTAGACGCTCCACCAACCGGGGGTCTACCTGCGCCATCTTCTTCGCGTGCTGCATCAACCGAAAGCCTGCCTGAGGAGGGGCAGAAAGGTGCTCGCCAACGGCGCCAGCAGCGCCGTCAGAAACGCGCCCGAACCCGTCTGCAGGACGGCCCTCTTCCGTTTGATGGCTACTTTTTTCGACGCTAACTTGCGCAAATTGTTCCTGTACTTTATCAGCACTTTTCGGTTGTTAGGCGTCAATTTCACGTTCCCTCGCAGAATGCTATACGCGCAGTCGGCCAGACTGCAGATGAGGTCGGCGTCCGCGTGAGTGATTACCGCCTTTCTCAGATTCGTATTCCCCTTGTAGCGGCGCAACAGCTGCAGGGCAAGCATGTGCCTCTTCACGCGCTCTGTCATCCTGTCGAATGACGGCGGTCGCGGCGCGCCCAGCCTTTTTTATAGTCTCGTCGGCACATAGACGTACTGAACGGGGTCGTCGGGGGAAATTTCCGTACGCAGGCGCATGGTTTCCGGCGTTTCCTGTTTCAGATCCACCAGGAGGTAACCGTAGGCGGCCGACGTGGCATCTTTGTACGCCTCCACCATGTAGTTGACCCTACCCGGGTACATCTGCTTCGCCAGGTGACCTACTTGTCCAGCGTCCCGGGGACTCTTGAAGAGGACCATATACTGCGCGTTTAAACTGATTGTGCGATTTTCTTTCCCTTTCGGAAAGAGATTCTGCAAAAGCTGTACGACGGACGCGTTGCAGTGGTGACTTTTTTAGTAAACAAAGTCGTGACGCTACTATTGGTCTCCGACATAAGGTCATCGAGCACTAGAAGCGTCCTCGTTTTGGTGTCCAGAAGCGACGGATCCGGCAAACCGTCTACAAATTCTACGCCGGCCATAGAGTCGTAAGCGGTCTGCCACTGGCCGTAACACCACATAATTTTCTCCGGTGGCGGCGAAATCATACACGAAGCAAACTTTAACAGGCGTACAACGAAAGTAGTCTTCCCGCACCCCGTAGGGCCGGACACTATACACGTAAAAGGGTGCTTCCACTTTCCGTCCATAGCAACATCTGGTGCGCCGACAACGTCACGATCGCCTATATGCACCACCATCGACGCTTTTCAGTCACTAGGGGGATAACCATCACATAACATTTTAGCTATTGCTAGTGCTACCCTCTAGTGATTGCGCTACTCATAACCATTACATAACCTTTTAGTTATTGCTAGTGCTACCCTCTAGTGAATGCGCTACTCATAACCATTACATAACCTTTTAGTTATTGCTAGTGCTACCCTCTAGTGAAGGCGCTACTCATTTGTTACTAATTAGTACTTAATTAATTACCCTAATTTTTTACCTAATTAGTACCTGATTAGTCACTAGAGGCCGACAATCACCCTATCTATTTCCTTATTAGTGCCTGATTAGTTAGTG
>JAHLWY010006452.1:0-33866 GCA_020002185.1 Paraescarpia echinospica | reverse complement strand
TGGCTTCCATAGAAATGCTTCCCTCTTTCCCTGCAGCCCTGGCTGTCTCAGCAGACTGTTCCATCTCTCTCTGCAGTCCTGGCTGTCACAGCAGACTGTTCCATCTCTCCCTGTAGCACTGGCTGTCTCACCAGACTGTTCATTCTCTCCCTGTAGCCTTGGCTGCCTCAGCAGACTGTTCATTCTCTCCTGTAGCCCTGGCTGTCTTAGCAGACTGTTCACTCTCTCCCTGCAGCCCTGGCTGTCTCAGCAGACTGTTCATTCTCTCCATACAGCCCTGGCCGTCTCAGCAGACTGTTTGCTCTCTCACTGTAGCCCTGACTGTCTCAGCAGACTGTCCATTGACACAGCCAGGGCCTCTGTTGCCCTGGCTGTGTTAGCAGACTGTTCGCTCTCTCCATGTAACCCTGGCTGTCTCAGCAGACTGTTATCTCTCTCCCTGTAGCCCTGGCTGTCTCAGCAGACTGTTCATTCTCTCCCTGTAGCCCTGGCTGTCTCAGCAGACTGTTCATTCTCTCCCTGTAGCCCTGGCTGTCTCAGCAGACTGTTCATTCTCTCCCTGTAGCCTTGGCTGCCTCAGCAGACTGTTAATTCTCTCCTGTAGCCCTGGCTGTCTTAGCAGACTGTTCACACTCTCCCTGCAGCCCTGGCTGTCTCAGCAGACTGTTCATTCTCTCCCTGCAGCCCTGGCCGTCTCAGCAGACTGTTTGCTCTCTCTCCCTGTAGCCCTGACTGTCTCAGCAGACTGTTTGCTCTGGCTGACTCAGCAGACTGTTCACTCTGTCTGTCTCAGCAGACTGTACACTCTCTCCCTGGCTGTCTCAGCAGACTGTTCACTCTCTCACTGTCATCTTGGCTGTCTCAGCAGACAGTTCACTCTCTCCCTGTAGCATCTCAGCAGACTGTTCACTCTCTCCCTGTCGTCTTGGCTGTCTCAGCAGACTGTTCACTCTCTCCCTGTAGCCCTGGCTGTCTCAGCAGACTATTCACTCTCTCCCTGCCGTCTTGGCTGTTTCAGCAGACTGTTCACTCTCTCCCTGTAGCCCTGGCTGTCTCAGCAGCCTGTTCACTCTCTCCCTGCCATCTTGGCTGTCTCAGCAGACAGTTCACTCTCTCCCTGTAGCATCTCAGCAGACTGTTCACTCTCTCCCTGTCGTCTTGGCTGTCTCAGCAGACTGTTCACTCTCTCCCTGCAGCCCTGGCTGTCTCAGCAGACTGTTCACTATCTCCCTGTAGCCCTGACTGTCTCAGCAGACTGTTCACTCTCTCCCTACATCCCAGGCTGTCTCAGCAGACTGTTCACTCTATCCCTGTAGCCCTGACTGTCTCAACAGACTGTTTTCTCTCCCTGTAGCCCTGGCTGTCTCAGCAGACAGTTCACTCTCTCCCTGCAGTCGTGGCTGTCTCAACAGACTGTTCACTCTCTCCCTGCCGTCCTGGCTGTCTCAGCAGACTGTTCACTCTCTCCCTGCCATCCATGTCTCAGCAGACTGTTTTCAGATGGTGTGAATAATAAGACATTTGTTATAAAAAGTATCCAAGGTGTTTACACTCCATCACAGACACCCCATGGTGTCTGTGCCCTCCCCCCTCACCCAACATGTCATGTGAGTGTCCTGTGTCAATCTCTGCTGCTTCAGTAAGTCATGCAGATTGTTGCCTGATTGACTGAGACACTAGTCTAAGTAGGAGACTGATTGACAGAGACACTAATCTAAATAGGAGACTGATTGACAGCGATACTAGTCTAAGTAGGAGACTGATTGACAGAGGCACTTGTCTGCAAGAAGGGGACTGATTGACAGACACTAGTCTAAGTAGGAGACTGATTGACAGAGACGCTAATATAAGTAGGAGACTGATTGACAGACACTAGTCTAAGTAGGAGACTGATTGACAGACACTAGTCTAAGTAGGAGACTGATTGACAGACACTACTCTAAGTAGGAGACTGGTTGACATACACTAGTCTAAGTAGGAGACTGATTGAGAGAGACGCTAGTCCAAGTAGGAGACTAATTAACAGAGACACTGGTCTAAGTAGGAGACTGATTAACAGAGATACTAGTCTAAGTAGGAGACTGATTGACATACACTAGTCTAAATAGGAGACTGACTAACAGAGAAACTAGTCTAAGTAGGAGTCTGGTTGACAGACACTACTCGAAGTAGGAGACTGATTGACAGAGACGCTAGTCTAAGTAGGAGACTGATTAACAGAGACACTAGTCTAAGTAGGAGACTGATTGACAGAGACTTTAGTCTAAGTAGGAGACTGATTGACAGACACTGCTGCTGCTGCTTCTGTAAGTCATGCAGATTGTTGCCTGATTGACTGAGACACTAGTCTAAGTAGGAGACTGATTGACAGAGACACTAGTCTAAATAGGAGACTGATTGACAGCAATACTAGTCTAAGTAGGAGACTGATTGACAGAGGCACTTGTCTGCAAGAAGGGGACTGATTGACATACACTAGTCTAAGTAGGAGACTGATTGACAGAGACTACTCTAAGTAGGAGACTGGTTGACAGACACTAGTCTAAGTAGGAGACTGATTGACAGAGACGCTAGTCCAAGTAGGAGACTAATTAACAGAGGCACTGGTCTAAGTAGGAGACTGATTAACAGAGACACTAGTCTAAGTAGGAGACTGATTGACATACACTAGTCTAAATAGGAGACTGATTAACAGAGAAACTAGTCTAAGTAGGAGTCTGGTTGACAGACACTAGTCTAAGTAGGAGATTGGTTGATAGAGACGCTAGTCTAGACGGATTGACAGACACTAGTCTGCAAGTAGGAGGCGACTGAGTGACAGAGACATTTGTCTGCAAGTATATGACAGATTAACAGAGACACTAGTCTCCAAGTAGGAGACTGATCGACAAACAGTAGTCTGCCAGTAGTTGACAGGATCTGTTTATGTTTGCGTTTCAGAGTGGAGCAAGTTTAGATATAAACCGTGCTTTAGTCGCTGTGCAACGACAGACGCACTGACCAGCTTCAGCAAGAGAAGCTTTTAGACACTTGCTATGTTACCTGCGGACAGGCGATGAGAGCAGGACTGCAGTCATTCAGTGCAGCATTAGCAACAGGATACTTGATTTTGATTACTTGTTTATGGATCTGTTGGTGTCTGAACAGTGGGGATGGGCACATATGTTGTTGGGGCACATTCATTGTTGCAGCACATTCGTTGTTGGAGCGCATTTAATGTTGTTCATACATGACTTACATTTGTAGTTATGAGGATTTGTTGACAGTTTGTTTAGTTGTATGTCATTGCGTGTCACGCGTAGTCCTGCATGGTCATTGTTGTATCAGTTCTGTCACACCTTGCATTTTCTCTCTATCTCTGTCACATTGTTACCTTTGTCTTTTGTCACATTGTCACCTTTGTTTTCTGTCACATTGTTACCTTTGTTGTTTGCGCCATTAAGCTGGACGCATTGGCAGTGGCCGGTTTGACCGTGGTGTCAGAGATGAACCGAGGCCAGTGCGGGTGTTGGCCGATGGTCAGACGGCCCAAAAAGGTAGTCAGTCATGCATGACGTGTCGCACTCCACTGTTCGCTCCACTGCTCCACTGCTTCAATATACAGCACGAGCTAAAACTGCATTCATTGCTCCAGTCAAATAGAAGCACTCAGAACACACAGTTGTGTAGTCTGGAGTTGATTTCTGTCATTTCCACTGTTGATGCTGATTCAAGAATTACCTGACTTAACAGAGCAGTGTCTATCAAACAATGATGTGTTGATGTAGGAACGTGTTTCCAAATTGTATTGTTTTGTTGAAATAAGTTGATGCTAGATGACAGCACCATGACCACGTCGAGCCGACTCTCTGGTTCTTGTGCACCTGCAGATTTTCTTTTTACCCGTAGAACAACGGTGGATTGTGAAACTACATTTCACACAAAAACTGTTGATGGAAATTATGTCAGCAGATAATGATGCAACTTTTCTTTAATAAAGGTTTTGAAAAATATACGAAAACTGTTTTAAAAGCTGTTGTATGTTGGTGGTGATGATAATTGGGTAGATGTGTGACGGTGACTGACGTGAGTCCAGTTTTAGTTGTACGGAGCATCAGGAGATCTATAGGGTGACGCATTAACATCTCCCGCAGACTGGGAGGGGCTTGGTTGTCATAGTGCATCACTGACGCTTGCCCTAATGCCTTGTCTAGTGCATCTTACAGTCTAATGCCCCGTCTATAGCATCTTACAGACAGTGCCTGCACCTAATGCTCTGTTTAGAGCATCTTACAGACAGTGCCTGCACGTAATGCTTTGTCTAATGCCCCGTTTATAACATCTTACAGACAGTGCCTGCACCTAATACCTTGTCTAATGCCCCATCTGTAGCATCTTAGATACAGTGCCTGTACCTAATGCCTTGTCTAATGCCCCATCTAGAACATCTTATGGCAGTGCCTGTACCTAATGCCTTGTCTTACGCCCTGTCTAGAGCATCTTATGGCAATGCCTGTACCTAATGCCTTGTCTTACGCCCTGTCTAGAGCATCTTATGGCAATGCCTGTACCTAATGCCTTGTCTTATGCCCCGTTTAAAGCATCTTATGGCAGTGCCTTGTCTTATGCCCCGTCTAGAGCATCTTATGGCAGTGCCTGTACCTAATGCCTTGTCTTACGCCCCGTCTAAAGCATCTTATGGCAATGCCTGTACCTAATGCCTTGTCTTACGCCCCGTCTAGAGCATCTTATGGCAATGCCTGTACCTAATGCCTTGTCTTACATCCCTTTTAGAGCATCTTATGGCAATGCCTGTACCCAATGCCTTGTCTTACGCCCCGTCTAGAGCATCTTATGGCAATGCCTGTACCTAATGCCTTGTCTTATGCCCCGTCTAGAGCATCTTATGGCAATGCCTGTATCTAATGCCTTGTCTTACCCCCCGTCTAGAGCATCTTATGGCAATGCCTGTACCTAATGCCTTGTCTTACACCTCGTCTAGAGCATCTTATGGCAGTGCCTGTATCTAATGCTTTGTCTTACGCCCCGTCTAGAGCATCTTATGGCAATGCCTGTACCTAATGCCTTGTCTTACGCCCCGTCTAGAGCATCTTATGGCAATGCCTGTACCTAATGCCTTGTCTTATGCCCCGTCTAGAGCATCTTATGGCAATGCCTGTACCTAATGCCTTGTCTTACGCCCCGTCTAGAGCATCTTATGGCAATGTCTGTACCTAATGCCTTGTCTTACGCCCCGTCTAGAGCATCTTATGGCAATGCCTGTATCTAATGCCTTGTCTTACGCCCCATCTAGAGCATCTTATGGCAATGCCTGTACCTAGTGCTCTGTTGCATCATAATTGCTCCAGTAGTCATTCCCTTATTGAATCGTGTCATTAGTGATACTACCTTCATGTGTTTGTCGTCCATGTTACTGAGTTATTACAACTCACTGCCTTGGTTCAGTCTAAGCTTGGATATGTATGTTTGTATTAAGACAAATATAGAGGTATTGATTTTTAAATGTATTTCCATGAGAGGTATTTAGCTGCACAACATTACTATTTTATTATTAAGACAACTGGTTGTATTGACGTGGAAAAGTAAGCATTGCATATCATTTAATGGATGAACATTAATTCTAATAATCCTCAGATGCACCGATATGTGCACACTAAGGAGTAAACTCTCTAAATTATTTGAAATGTCAATCCTCATAATATTTTATTTATAATAAAAACTCATTAAAAACCTGATACTTTGAGGAAGAAAATGCAGTGCTCGGGTATTGTAGAAGATTTATTTTTATGTCGTAATGCTCTGGTTGTTTGTCTTAAACTGAGATATGCAAGAGGGTAGGTGGCTACAAGCTTACGCATGTTCATTCAGATGTTGTTTAACTAATACATTGTCAATAACACATTATTGAGTGTGTGAAATGTTTTATTAATACTGTTTGATGAGTTCACATTAATATTGCCTGAGCCTTAACAAATTCAAGTGGAAAAACACATGTACTAATAACTGCAATATCATGGAAACTATTCAAACTATTCAAAATGTCTGCATACATCCAGTGACAAATTTGTAGGTGGCATAGTATTTTATCTTTATGATCACATCAACAACAAATTTGCGAAGACACAAATCCCGAAGTTTCCAACAATAACTTAAAAGTGAACAATGTGCAACACATTTGAGGATTACATTGTCCTCTGTGATGACATCGGAAAAACATTTAATTGCAGGGTTGTAATTACAAACGGCAGCTTTTTGAAATCTTGAATCCCCCAAGATTCTTATTTCACTGGGCCCCCAGGTAAAATAAATAGAACTCAAATCAATGAGCCACCATAATGGATCCATACTCTGGTTTCTGGTATGGAGTTACAATTAGAGGTACGGTGTTATAACAAAGTTAATGAAGGCATGTCAGTGTGATGGTAATCAAGACTAACAAGTGTCTTGTGTTAACAAGAGATCTCTTGTTTGTTTGGTTTGTCCCTTTGTTGAGTGTTGAGACTGCCTGTGTGTCACACTTGGTGTTGGTTACAAGCTCTTAATTAACACTTATTTTTTCAGATGACTATAACGTTGATATCTTGCATTGTTGATGACAATAACGCTGATGCCTTGCATTGTAGACCGTTTGTGGAATTTGTGTAAAATGTAAATATAATATGTCTAATTATTGTTGAAAATACTGTAATATGTTTGTATTACTTTATTCCAATTCATGTACTAGTCATAGACACCATTTTGCATTGATTCTGTTTCTTCCTCTCTGCTCAGTTCTGTGTACAAACCGTTGTGATTTACCATAAGAAATATGTATGATAATTAAACATGTCATCTCCAGCATGTTTGACTGTGATCGTGTAACTAACTCTGTCCTTGTTCTTTGACTCCAGAGCAGCGAGATCCATATGTAGGTGGTGACACTGGTGGGGCTGACCGCCAGGTCCAGTGGTCACCACGACGACGTCCACTGTCCCGAGACTTTGATGACATGTCGGAGTTGGACACTGAATACAAGGACGGCAACCCGAGGAAGCGCGTGTCTCTACACGGCAACAGCGAGCGACCTCCATTGAAGAGTCGTCTGTCCCAGGGCAGTGATGATGGCCGCTCGGTGGAGGAATATAACGACTCCCTCATCATCAATGTTGTACTGGACAGTCGCACCGGCTTCGTGTCGCGGCCCGACGGACAGAGAACACCAGAAGCAGTGGGCAAGAACACATACTCTCCTGGCCGCACCACAGCCTCTAGTCCTGCCTCTAGTCCACGCAAGCTGCGCCTGAAACGCCCCGAGCGCCGGTTGAAGAATCGCGACCCACGACCACGTGACCCCGCGCAGCATGAGGACGCCACCAACTGGCGGAAGTCTGCGAAAGGTGTGCACTTTGAAGACTGGCCGAGTACGCAAGTCGAGCCAGAAGTGAAGTCTAGGGAGACGTTGACGCAGCGAGGGAATGGGAGGGATGAGCAGAGGAGTTGGAGGCGGGATGGGAGGAGGGATGAGGTGAGTCGTGCGTCGCCTGACACTGGTGATGCGCATGCATGGGCCGAGCGTAAGACGAAGGCCGCCCAGCAGAAGACGCGGCATCGTCGACGTAGGAGCACAAACGAAGACAGTGGCAGCGACGTCCACAACAGCAGCGCCGAGTCTCTGGAGCGCTTCATCGAGGAGAACACTCTCCACCTCGACGTACACATGGACCTTCCCAGTCTCATCCCCCCAGAACCCTACAGCTCGCCAGAGAACATCATCAAGACGCCTGTCGGCTTCGAGCACGTCCTCGACTGGAGCAGTGTCACACCTGATGATGAGATCGACGTATCAGAAGTTGTCTATGGAAAGAGGTCCCCCCAGGAGAAGTCTAGAGGGAGGAGTGGGATGGACAATGGGAGACAGTCCCGCAACCGGGGAGAACATGTCAATGACTCTGCTGGTAGGAAGAGAAGAGAGGGCCAGGTTGAAGGTCATGGCAGTGTTGTGGACAGAGAAGCATCAAAGCATCAGAATGAAAATGATGCAAAGAAAGTTGATGTTTCGCAGCCTGAGTGTCCAACAGCCGTATCATCTCATGCAGTATCTGGAGATCCATCCAGTGTTGGATGCAGCACCTTGAAGGCATCCAGTGACAATGGCAAAGTTGATAATGAAGATACAGGCGTGTCATGTGATGCAACTGAAGTAGCTGTAGCTGTGTTAAGTCAAGTAGTGGAGGACGCTGTAGCTGCATCAAGTAAGGTAGTAGAGGAAGACAATGCAACAAGTTCTGTGACAGGGGACATTGTTACTGACAGTCTGACAGACCAGACAAATGTTGTAGCAGAAACACCAGTAAATGAGGCTACGGATGATGTAGCAGCAAAAAATGAGGAAGAAGAGGTAGCTGCAAATGATGATATGAATGAGGTAGCTGCAAAAGATGATAAGGAAAAGGTAGCTGCAAAAGATGATATGAATGAGGTAGCTGCAAAAGATGACAAAAAAGAGGTAGCTGCAAAAGATGATAAGGAAGAGGTAGCTGCAAAAGATGATATGAATGAGGTAGCTGCAAAAGATGACAAAGAAGAGGTAGCTGCAAAAGATAACAAAGAAGATGTAGCTGCAAAAGATGACAAAGAGGAGGTAGCTGCAAAAGATGACAAAGAGGAGGTAGCTGTAAAAGATGACAAAGAGGAGGTAGCTGCAAAAGATGACAAAGAAGTGTTAGCTGCAAAAGAGGAGAAGGAAGAAGTAGCTGCAAAAGATGACAAAGAAGAGGTAGTTGCAATAGATGAGAAGGAAAAGGTAGCTGCAAAAGAGGAGAAGGAAGAAGTAGATGCAAAAGATGACAAAGAAGAGGTAGCCACAAAGGGTGACAAAGAAGAGGTAGCTGCAAAAGATGACAAAGAAGAGGTAGCTACAAAAGATGACAAAGAAGAGGTAGCTGCAAAAGATGAGAAGGAAGAGGAAACTGCAAAAGATGAGAAAGAAGAAGTAGCTGCAAATGATGAGAAGGAAGAGGAAGCTGCAAAAGACGAGAAAGAAGAAGTAGCTGCAAAAGACGAGAAAGAAGAAGTAGCTGCAAAAGACGAGAAAGAAGAGGTAGCTGCAAAAGACGAGAAAGAAGAGATAGCTGCAAAAGTCGAGAAAGAACAAATAGCTGCAAAAGATAAGAAAGAAGAGGTAACTGCAAAAGATGAGAAAAAAGAGGTAGCTGCAAAAGATGAACAAGAAGAGGTAGCTGCAAATGATGAGAAGGAAGATGTAGCTGCAAATCATTGATGTAGCTGAAATGTCTGTAATAAACAGGTTGAAATGACTGTTTAAAAAAAAGACATCAGTATGAGACATTGCTGTAGTTGAGTCACAGAGTTTCCAGTGATTCGTGTTGTAGGTGAGAATTTATAGTGTGATGTTTCTGGGAATGTTTATCAATTTTAAGCTATTCATTTTAGAAAGCAAATGCTACCAAAACATTGCCATTAATCAGACCTTTATAGCATGTGTAGACCGTAGTCAGACTGAGAGTATCAGACCTGTTGTGGGATTATTACTAAGCAGCTTCAGAGAATGCATTTATACAAAGTACGTAAAATTTGCTGGCATATTTATTGATATGTTGTAACTCATTTAGTAAATTAATTTAATATAACACACTTATTGGATGTAAAATATTATGTTGTTATATTAAAGGTAAATATATAAGACAAGTATGACTATTCAATATTGTGTATATAGTTTATACTTATATCAATTATGCCAACAAATTGGGTTTTAAAGTGTATATAAAGTGCTTAAAACATGGTGTACAAATACACCTGAAGTTTATAGGGGAACACAAGGCAATTGTGTGGGCTGATACACCTACGAGTTAATACAATCTAACCTTTTGCAACTACATTCGACAAGTCAGGTCTGTGGTTTACACAGAATTGATTTTCAAAGTGGGAGTGACATCTCACAGTTCCCAATGGCTGACACATTGAGACCCCCTGATATTTGACCAGTAATTGCCTAGTGTTTCTTTGATGTTGTGATGATGCGTCGATTGCCCATATTTCCTAGACATGTACCTGAATATGCCAGCTCATATGTTGGTTTATTGTATTCTCTTTGATTCAGAGTTATATTTGTAACAACTTACAACCGACAGCAGGTTTTCTATTACAATGGTGCTGTCCATGCAATGTAAATGATGTGTCTTCAACAAGGACATATCATTCTTGACTGTACATGTAGTTGGTAATGGTTCATTTTTATTAACTTAGATTTACAGGCCCAAAAAGATGTCCCCTGTTTCTCTCTAAGAATATAACAGTAAATTATGTAATTTGGAATATATTCTACTGTTAGTCTGCATGACATGGGCTTGTATGAAGTTTCTAGAGTAGTAGAAGATAGATAGTGTGTTCCCTATACATGTTCTAAAGGTGTCATTGAATACCCTATGTCTGTGAATGCATGCCCTAATAGGCTGTCAACGCCTGCCATAAGGGGCTGTCAGCACAGGGTTTATGGCACAGCTTCTACAGCTACACCGTGTATTGTGGTAGATATCTAGATTAAAGCATCTGGAATGGAGTTATGTGAGTGAAGATCTACCGCCATTGAGAACATGCACTGTAGTGAATGTGCACTATTACTGTGAATGTGCACAGTTACTCTTAATGTGCATTATTATTGTGAATGTGCACTATTACTATGAATGTGCACAGTTACTCTGAGTGTGAAGTATTATTGTGAATGTGCACAGTTACTGTGAATGTGCAGTTACCGTGAATGTGCACTTTGAGTGTGCAGTATTATTGTGAATGTGCACTATTGTTATGTGATTGATTAAACATTTAACATTTAGTAAAATCCATGCAACCTTTTGTTCAATGATGCCCCAATTGTCAAGAAATCACCACCATTACTGAAGAGGTCAGATGACTGTAGAAATAGTTTTGTCAGAATCATTAAATTTGAGTAAGAATGAATCATGTAGAAATTGACGTAAGAGTGGATCAAGTAGAGGAAGTTGGACTAAGAGTGGATCAAGTAGAGGAAGTTGGACTAAGAATGGATCAAGTAGAGGAAGTTGGACTAAGAGTGGATCATGTAAAAGTTGGCTTAACAGTGGATCAGTTAGAGGACGTTGGGATAAGTGATCCACATAAGAATGGATCAAGTAGAGGATGTTGCAGTAAGAGTGGATCAAGTAGAGGAAGTTGCAGTAAGAATGGATCAAGTAGAGGAAGTTGCAGTAAGAATGGATTAAGTAGAGGAAGTTGCAGTAAGAGTGGATTGAGTAGAGGAAGTTGGAGTAAGAATGGATCAGGTAGAGGAAGGTGGAGTAAGAGTGGATCAAGTAGAGGAAGTTGGGGTAAGATTGGGTCAAGTAGATGAAGTTGGAGTTAGAGTGGATCAAGTAGAGGAAGGTGGAGTAAGAATGGATAAAGTAGAGGAAGTTGCAGTAAGAATGGATAAAGTAGAGGAAGTTGCAGTAAGAATGGATCAAGTAGAGGAAATTGGAGTAAGAATGGATCAAGCAGAGGAAGTTGGAGTAAGAGTGGATCAAGCAGAGGAAGTTGGAGTAAGAATGGATAATGAAGAGGAAGGTGGAGTAAGAATGGATCATGAAGAGGAAGGTGGAGTAAGAATGGATAAAGTAGAGGAAGTTGCAGTAAGAATGGATCAAGTAGAGGAAGGTGGAGTAAGAATGGATAAAGTAGAGGAAGTTGCAGTAAGAATGGATCAAGTAGAGGAAGTTGGAGTAAGAATGGATCAAGTGGAGGAAGGTGGAGTAAGAATGGATCAAGTAGAGGAAGGTGGAGTAAGAGTGGATCAAGTATCACTTGGAGTAATAGTGGATCAAATAGAGAAAGTTGGAGTAAGAATGGATCAAGTAGAGGAAGGTGGAGTAAGAGTGGATCAAGTAAAGGAAGATGGAGTAAGAGTGGATCAAGTAGAGGAAGGTGGAGTAAGAGTGAATAAAATAGAAGTTGGAGTAAGAATGGATCAAGTAGAGGAAGGTGGAGTAAGAGTGGATCAAGTATCAGTTGGAGTAATAGTGGATCAAACAGAGGAAGTTGGAGTAAGAGTGGAACAAACAGAGGACTTTGGAGTAAGAATGGATCAAGTAGAGGAAGGTGGAGTAAGAGTGGATCAAGTAGAGGAAGATGGAGTAAGAGTGGATCAAGTAGATGAAGTTGGAGTAAGAGTGGATCAAGTAGAGGAAGTTGGAGTAAGAGTGGATCAAGTGGAGGAAGGTGAAGTAAGAATGGATCAAGTAGAGGAAGTCGGAGTAAGAATGGATCATGAAGAGGAAGGTGGAGTAAGAGTGAATAAAATAGAAGTTGGATTAAGAATGGATCAAGTAGAGGAAGGTGGAGTAAGAGTGGATCAAGTATCAGTTGGAGTAATAGTGGATCAAATAGAGGAAGTTGGAGTAAGAGTGGAACAAACAGAGGACTTTGGAGTAAGAATGGATCAAGTAGAGGAAGGTGGAGTAAGAGTGGATCAAGTAGAGGAAGATGGAGTAAGAGTGGATCAAGTTGGAGTAAGAGTGGATCAAGTAGAGGAAGTTGGAGTAAGAGTGGATCAAGTAGAGGAAGTCGGAATAAGAATGGATCATGAAGAGGAAGGTGGAGTAAGAGTGAATAAAATAGAAGTTGGAGTAAGAATGGATCAAGTAGAGGAAGGTGGAGTAAGAGTGGATCAAGTATCAGTTGGAGTAAGTGGATCAAACAGAGGAAGTTGGAGTAAGAGTGGATCAAACAGGACGTTGGAGTAAGAATGGATCAAGTAGAGGAAGGTGGAGTAAGAGTGGATCAAGTAGAGGAAGATGGAGTAAGAGTGGATCAAGCAGAGGAAGTTGGAGTAAGAGTGGATCATCCTAAAGAAGCCAAAGTAAGAATGAACGAAGCTGTCAGAAATAAAAAGTTGAAGCCAACTGAATATTTTGATAACTACCAGTTTTAATAAGAAGGTATATTGACCAGATGTGAATCGTGTAAATACAGGTAAACTACACCATAAAATGTATTTAAATTGTACTGAACGCTATGTCTGGTGGTTTTCTATATAAATAAATAAATACGACCACTACATGACTAGAAACTTCTCCAAAAGATAGTGCTGTATTTTGTTCCACAAGCTTTGGTTGTTTTTCTGTGCCATTAACTTCTAAAACATCCATTGCTGCAGAAGACATACCCTGGAAGGCTGGAAACCGCCTACGTTGTGCGTATAAAACATAAATAAAGTACACATAAACAGTCAATATATTTGGCATTTAAATAAACACAGCAGTTACTAGGTTGATAACTAATAGTAATAGTAGCCTAGTAGAAACAATACATCTCTACATAATATTATGCTATTCTCTACAATGGCTGTTCACCTGTAGACTTTGGGTGTGACACCGACTTGACCGTAGCCATAGTGTGCCGTATAGAGCCTGTCATGACAATGTCACTGCATTATTGATTACAAGAGAACAGGTAAGAAAGTCCCCCGAGACCACAACTTTACACTGTCTTAACTCATGTAATACAGCTGATTAATTAGTCGTCTAGCCTAGCGTCACTAATGCGGGTCAGGTCAGCCCAGCGTCACTGATGCGGGTCATGTCACCCTAGCGCCACTGATGCGGGTCAGGTCATCTCAGTCCAAATGATGTGGGTCAGGTAGATCTAGTGCCACTGATGTGGGTCAGGTCGTCTCAGTGCCACTGATGCGAGTCGGGTCGATCTAGTAACCCTGATGCGGGTCAGGTCGATCTAGCGCCACTGATGTGGGTCAGGTCGTCTCAGCACCACTGATGCGGGTCAGGTCATCTCAGTGCCACTGATGGGGGTCAGGTCGATCTAGCTCTAGTGATGTGGGTCAGGTCGATCTAGCGCCACTGATGCGGGTCAGGTCAATCTAGCGACCTGGATGCGGGTTAGGTCGATCTAGCGCCACTGATGCGGGTCAGGTCAATCTAGCAATACTGATGTGGGTCAGGTCGATCTAGCGCCACTGATGCAGGTCAGGTTGATCTAGCACCACTGATGTGGGTCAGGTCGATCTTACGCCACTGATGCGGTTCAGGTTGATCTAGCGTCACTTGATGTGGATCAGGTCGATCTAGTGCCACTGATGCGAGTCAGTTCGATCTAGCGCCACTGATGCGGGTCAGGTCAATCCAGTTCCACTGATATGGGTCAGGTTGTCTCATTGACACAGTTGTGGGTCGGGTCGTCTCACTGACACGGCTGTGGGTCGGGTCGTCTCAGTGACACGTCTACCAACACGACCCTTGCTGAGAGCGCCTTCCAGTGGCAGCCAACTCAAGAACCTGAAGGTGGCAGCTGACTCAAGAACCTGAAGGTGGCACCACTCAACTGTTTCTTTGATCTGAAACACAGCAATGACAACTAGACAGGAATGTTACAGTGCCACCTCTTTGCTGTGGGTTGTGTCTACTGGCATGTGTTCATTATAGACAGGTCATCTTCAAGGATTTTAGACTGTGGGCAACCTTTCAAAACTTAAGAAAAGTTTAGATAGTGATCGACTGAACAGTGGTGAACAGAATAGTACTTCAAATGAGCAGGTCTACTGTAAAGACTGGACACTGCACTCAGAACACTGCTGCACTCAAAACATGTCCCAAAAACGTCTTTTTGAACGATTGCTAGTACGTTCGATTTTAGCAATAATTCAAGAACTACTGAAGATATTTCAACAAATGAGGTATCATTGTATACATGTCTCATGTAATGATCTGTAGAATTCAAAAAGGTACAAAACTCCATTTCATGATATTGCTCGACTTAACACTCACTTTGCTGTGGCTGGTCCCATAAATTTATCATTCATTGTAATAAATTAAATACTGAATTTGTGCAATTCTAAAGAGTATCACATATTGGAGGGCATGCGTGATTGTAGAGTACCCATACTGTATTACTGTAAGCTAAATACATCACAACATAACAAATTAATTGTATGGTTAATATATACGTAATTTATAATGACTATGTCCTACCATTGTCGTCGCAATAGTCAGTGTAGGCAGTCACGACGTCGACATGGGCGAGTCAGTGACAGATGCGTTCTGTTCGGTGGCGTTGGCCGTGCCGCCTGTAAACATGTCCATGGTGGTGGGTGAGGCGGTGGTCGGCACCGTCGACTTCATGTCGGGGCTCCACACGAGGCTGTAGTATATGGCGAGGACGACAGCTGCGAGCGACACCGATACGACGTAGGCCAGCACCGTCGCGAGGCGGATACATTTTCGATTCGTTTTCGACGGCATTTTCTTCGGCTTCGTCGACTTGGTGTTGAACACCGTCGAGTTGCGCTTGCCCCCGGCGACCATGTTGGCGTTACCTCGGTAATTTGTAGAGTTTTGCTGCGTCACCATTCTGAACTGTACGCCGTTGTCACCATCTTCCTCGCGCACTTATCAAATTACGAAAATCGATAATATTGTTGCGGTAAACATTATAAATGTAGTCGCCAGTGCCCCCTGGCGGTTCAGTGTCATACGTGTGTGGCGCCACCTACCGCTGCTCCTATAATTCAGCTCTCTGGTTACACTGGTTACGCTAAACCTTCTCTAGTTGTACTGGAACACTACGTCTGTTCCTGTAGGACTTAACAAATACGTATCGTCTTCGTACCGCGTGCACATAAGGCTCGCACAAGATCTCGTCAGTCCTCTCTGTCTTGGGCTCTCCTTGCGAGGCTCTCAGGTGGAATTGGGGAGGTCCTAGCCATAGCCATAGGCGGATCCAGGGCGCCCCTGAGGGACACGCGCTCCCTAGACCTTTGGAATTTTGCGTGCCCCTACACTTTTTTGAATGTACCCCCGATACGTGCCCACCTATTCCTAGACATTTGGAATGTGCCCCCATTTAGGTTAGAAGCTGAAGTTACGGCGGTGCGGCGGCGAAACAAATTCAACAGCATTTCCCCCATCGTCTTCCGATGTCATCAGTGGATCGACCCTAGGCCTAGATCGATACAGTAGAGAAGCTGAAATGTGCGGCAGCGCAGTAGCGAATAATTTTCAATAGCACCCCCACCCTGTCTTCCAATGTCATGATCCGACAGTGCGACATCGAAGTCGTGCTGAAGCTTTGTTCAGACCACACAAATATATGAATTTGGTTGAGCCATGAGTGGAGGTTTTTGGGCCTCCCCCTAGAATACCCTCCCTGGATCCGCCTCTGGAGGTTAAGGAATATCGATATATCCCAAAACTTAAAAGAAAGTTGGATTGGACAATAATATTTAAAACATCAAAGGGTTAATTGTTGCTACAAATATCTCACTAAAATACTTCAGAATAATTAAGACACCTCAGTCTCTTCATAAAGATGTTCAAAGAAGGAGCTGATACAATTTCTTAGCTAAGTTCATTTCATGAATCGATAATATGATTTGTAAAAGTGTTTTTGTATCTGTGTTCGTGAGTAGAGATCTTTCATACCTTTAATTTATGGCCCCTCATATTACCAGCAGATCAATCAAAGAAATGATCTGGGATGTTTCTGTAAAGTCTCTGAGGTATCTGAATACCTCACAGTGGTCTGTCACGTGGCGCTTCTGTTAGAAGAAAACAGATTCAATCGATGGTCTATCGAGTTTCGGCATCCTCTTCTAAACTTTCTCTGGTCTGTTTATATCCGTTTGGTAAAAGGATTAAATAATAATTAGGAAATAATGAACACTCCCGCTTACTACTTACAGATCTACAATAGACGCTCCCCGTAACCGGAAGCCTCCGGGCCGCGATTGGCTGTATTCCACCACACCAGTAACAGCTTGTTTGATTATTGTATCATTAGACCGGATTTACTATTAAATACGTGATTAAATGCAAGAGAACTTCGTTCTTCTTTATAATCAAACACTGCTGAGACGGCGCAGATATGTACGGGACGGCTATTCGATGGAGAAACTGGTAAATAGACAAATTTACTGAATACCGTCGGCAGCCATCAGCAGCCGTCTGCAGCCGCTAGAATCCGTCGGCAGCCGTCGGCAGCCGTCGACAGCCGTCGGAAATCGTCGGAAACTGTTGGCAGCGACAGCAAGCTGCGCAACTATTGATAACATTGAAGCCCTACGGATTCTGCCATTCAACTGTCTAGAGCCAGATAACACTGCAAACATGGTGATTGAGGTTGCGTGTCCATTCCCAGGATGTGACCACGTATCACGGAACGACGACGCTGCAATAGTAGTCGAGCTCCTAAAGATTCATGGGTTGACACACTCGATTCATGCCGCGGCGACACCTGGTGGGAAAGTGAAAAAGCTCAAACGCCCTACCGTATCGTTAGCTGGTACGTCAGAAACCTGGGCATACTTTGAAACCAGGTGGGACGAATATCGAGACGGCACACGCCTCCGGGGAGACGACATCGTTGTTCAGCTATTGGAGTGTTGTGATGACGAACTGAGACGGGACCTCACTCGTTCAAACGGAGGTTCCATGGTCGGAGGCACCGAGGTAAACGTGTTAGCGGCGATGAAGGCACTCGCGGTACGCAGTGAGAACATCATGGTGGCACGGTACGCATTACATGACATGCGCCAGGGACGCGAGGAACAAATTCGATCATTCTACGCCCGAATCAAGGGTCAAGCTGACACCTGTGATTACCGAATCAAGTGCACCAAAGCAGAGTGCGACGAGATGGTCGACTTCGCCGGCGAGATATTGCGCGACGTACTCGCTCGCGGTATCGTGGACGACGAGATTCAGTTGGATTTGATAAGCGACCAGAACCAAAAGATGAAGATCGAGGAGATGATTAAGTTCGTCGAGGCGCGTGAGTCAGGCAAGCGATCGGCATCGCGCCTGCTGGATACCCCGAGTGTGAACGCGGCGAGTAGTACATACGACACAATAAGCAACATGAAGTGCGAACCAGGGGCGCGGCGACAACTAAGCCGATACCTGATCCGAAGCCCGAACATACGTTCGACCCCACGGCATTGTGTTGGTTCTGCGCGGAGAAGGGCCACGGTAAGAACCCGCCGTGGAGCATAAGGAGAAGCCAATGCCCAGCGTACGGCAAGCGATGTGGTAAATGCAAGAACGTGAACCACATAGAACGCGCTTGCCTCGGCAAGGCGTACGCCCGCCGGCCGACTGAGACCGCCGAGACAAGTGACGAACAGTCCGCGGCCTTCGAACTGTGCACGATGGTAAACGGACCGGTTGCCGACGTCAAGGCAATCGCACTAGACCACCATCTGTACGATAACCTTTGTGACAGGTGGCATAAACGCGCATCCGACCCGCAGCCGTACGTCCGGGTCTACGTCGGAGCATTCGAGGAGGATTACCGTGCCCTCGGTTTCGCGCTCAGGAAGCGAGTAAGCGCCACCGAACTCCCCGCGATGGCAGATACCGGATGCCAGAGCTGCCTAATGGGCATACAAGTGGCCGAGAGGATGGGGCTCATTGCAGACGACCTCATACCGGTCACCATGACGATGAGAGCGGCGAACGAGGGAGGGATACCTATCCTCGGAGCGATGGTGGTGCGATTCTCGGGTACCGACAGCCGGGCCATAACGCACGAGACACGACAAATCGCCTACATCACCAACACATCAGATCGTATCTTCCTGTCACGGGCCGCGTGCATCGACCTGGGGATGATTAGCGAGACATTCCCTACCATTGGCGAGGTCATTGCATCAGATGACGCAGCCACTCCAATGATGGACAGCGTACTACCCAGCCCGAAATATTCTGATGCAATCCTGAACTTCCCCGTGCCACGTAACATTCACGACATCCGCTCATGGTTCGGTCTCGTGAACCAGGTCTCATACGCCTTCAGCATGGCGGAACGAATGCTACCGTTCCGCGCACTCCTGAAGGCGGGCCAACAATTTCGATGGGACACGGAGCTTCAGGAGATATTCGATGAGTCGAAGGAACACATCGTCCAGGAAATCGAGACCGGCGTCAGGATATTCGACAAGAGCAAGCCGACCTGCATCGCCACCGACTGGTCGAAAACCGGAATCGGCTTCTGGCTATTGCAGAAGCACTGTGGTTGCACGCCGGTGAAACCGTTCTGCTGCAACGGCGGCTGGAAAGTGACCCTGGTCGGTGGCCGATTTACACACGCGGCGGAATCGCGCTACGCCCCGATTGAAGGCGAGGCACTGGCAGTCGCCGACGCACTGGATAAAGCACGCTACTTCGTGCTTGGTTGCGAGGATCTCATCATCGCGGTCGATCACAAGCCACTCTTGGAGATCTTCGGCGATCGCTCCCTGGAGGATATACCGAACTCGCGCCTACGTAACTTGAAAGAGAAAACACTGCGATACCGCTTCCGTGTTACTCACGTGCCGGGTATGAAAAACAAAGCAGCCGACGCAATGTCACGCCGCCCTACGGGGCGCCCGGTGAAGACGGACCTCCCGGACGATCACGCGTCACTATCGGATATCCTATGGGGTCACACTCACCCCGACGCACTGCTTTTGGTCAGAACACACGAACCAGACGACGCTGATTCGGAACTACTGACACACCGTGACGCCACCGGGATACTGGGGTCGGTGACATGGGATCGCGTGAGAGAGGCCACCGCGAGCAACCCCGACATGCACTTACTCACTGAACTGATCGAGGACGGCATGCCGAAGACTCGGAGCGAGATGCCAGTGTCCATCCGACAGTTTCACCAGTACCGACACGAGCTGTCGACGACCGACGGCGTAGCCATCTATAAGGATCGCATCATCATCCCACCCGCGCTACGACACGCCGTGCTGGCCGCCCTCCACGCAGCACACCAGGGCGTGTCTATGATGACGGCAAGAGCGGAAACATCGATATTCTGGCCCGGTATGACAGAGGACATCGCCAAGGTCCGCAACGAATGCGAGCACTGCCATCGTATGGCCCCGTCCCAGCCAGCCGCGCCGCCCACCCGGCCCATATTGCCCGTCTACCCGTTCCAGGCGATATGCTCCGACTTCTTCTCGTACAAGGGCGTGCACTACGTAGTAGTTGTCGATCGCTACTCGAATTGGCCCATCATCGCGATGGCATCGGCGGGCGGGGCTGGCCTGGTTAACATTCTGAGACAGACTTTCGTGACCTACGGGACACCGGAGGAGCTTGCATCGGACGGCGGTCCAGAATACACATCGACCGACACCCGCCAGTTCCTACGCACATGGGGCGTGAATCATAGGCTGTCCTCAGTCGCCTTCCCCCATAGCAATTGCCGCGCGGAGGTCGCTGTTAAGACAATGAAGCGCTTGATAACGGACAACATCGGCGGGAAGATGCAGTACAGCGAGCGGTCTTACAATACCGCAACACGCCAGACCCAGACACTAAGATATCTCCAGCAATGTGTGTATTTGGTCGCATGATACGTGACTTCATCCCGGTGATCCCCGGCAAGTATCTCCCCCACGACACCTGGCGCGACACACTACTTCGTGGAAGTCAAACAGCATGACCAATACCAGGTCAAAGTCGATGGATCCGGTCGCGTGACGCTTCGCAACCGTCGTTTCCTACGGAAGTTCACACCGATCACTTCCCCGGAACCGCCTCGGCCAATCGATGTAGACCTCGGCACCAGACTAGCCCCGACCCCGCCGCCCCCACGTACGATCCCACCGATGTTGCCATCGCCGCCATCGCCGCCCGACGTGGCCCCCACCACACCTGCTGGCCCGGCTCCGGCCCCAGACGTGACTCACCGCTCACCGTCTCACGGCTCACCATCTCCCGTGGCCCCTACGGCTGTCACTACGCCGTCACACCACCCTACACTGGACATCGCTACCCCAGCCGCCCGATAATGCCGAGCTCGATACCACCAGCTAGACGTATCATACCGCTGACGTCACCGTTGCCACCCAAGGCACCTCCAGAACCTGCTGTGAGACGCTCCAACCGTGAACCCAAGGCACCGGGTTGGCACACTGATTACGAGATGAAATGAACTTTCAGTAAGACTTATAGCATTAAAATGTTTAATCACGCCATTCTAAATGTTCTCAGCTTATTACTCAGACACTCTTCGTAAAAGCTTAGAGGGAGATAGGAAATAATGAACACTCCCGCTTACTACTTACAGATCTACAATAGACGCTCCCCGTAACCGGAAGCCTCCGGGCCGCGATTGACTGTATTCCACCACACCAGTAACAGCTTGTTTGATTATTGTATCATTAGACCGGATTTACTATTAAATACGTGATTAAATGCAAGAGAACTTCGTTCTTCTTTAATAATATTAACATGTGTTCCTATAATGCCCAATTAATTGAGATCTCGGGCGCATTACATGCTTGTAATCAACTACTAGTTATATTAAACTAAAAATAATTATAAAATGTAAACCATAAAAAGCAATTAAAATAGTTCTTCCAAAATAATATGTATAAACATTTAAAAAGTATATAATTATTATATGTATTGTAATTAATAAATACAAATAAGGGGCTGACACATACCTCTGCGTATAATTTTATACAATAGAACCCCACTATTAAGTAACCCTTGAGACTGGGCAAAAGTGAACAGATTATACGGAACAAATTTAGGACTATCCTACAGTGACCTATATTGTGAGGTGGCTGCTTTTCCAAGGTGACCATAAAGCAAGGTTTGATTGTATTAATATATTCTGCTTTATCATCATATTCATGCCGTGATAGGTTTTGACTATAAAATCTGGCAAACATTGTTGTTGAATGTGTGGTTAAATAGGTGCAGCCTGTCACATATACAACAAACTACTTAAACAACTGCAAATGCACTATCACTGGTGTCATGAAATGTATGATTTTGAAAATAAATTAAAACCAAATTAGCACACACAACAACAGGCTGCTCCCTTATGCAAATGTGCTGTTTAATTAAAAAAAACGAAAATGGTAATACAAACTGTATTACCGTTTTCAAATTAGCCCAATCAAAATTTGGTAAACAAGGACAAAATTGGCCTCTTGCTAGCATAATGTGACATATTTTATATATATATATATATATTATGTATATTATACACTCCTGTACGTCACCCTATCTAATGATGTCAAAGTCAATTACACTGTATGTTGAAAAAAGATGAACATTGGTACACTGACAATTTGAAAATTATACGATATGGCCCATGAACTAGGAATCATAGAGGGGGAAAAAGACACTGGGGTTATTTTTGAATTTGATCAACATAAATCAAAAGATTAATCAGGCAAACAGTATCATGGCAATTATTAGGTCTTTTACAACCCAAATTAAGAAAAGTTTTATACCACTACATAAAGCTCTTGTTCGGAGTCATTTAGATTATGCAGTAACCATGTGGTCCTCTTATAAACAAACAATATAAGGATGCTTTAGAAACTGTGCAGAGACGAGCTATGAAGCAACTTCCAGTTGAGACTAGAAAGATTGAAACTACCAACATTAACCTATAGAAGAACAAGAGGAGATATAAACTGCTCATTCGGAAGTATCATCTTGACGTATGTTCTAACATTCTGAAGGTATACAAAGACTGCGAAAAAATGAAGGAACAAGGGGCCACACTTTGAAACTAAATAAATAACGAGCATGAATAAATACCACAAGAAAACCTTTTCAATCTGAGTAAAACAATTATGTAACAATTTACCAGAACAAGTTGTAACTGCATCCAGCACTAACACATTTACCAGAACAAGTTATAACTGCACCCAGCACTAAATCATTTACCAGAACAAGTTATAACTGCACCCAGCACTAACTCATTTACCACAACAAGTTGTAACTGCATCCAGCATTAACTCATTTACCACAACAAATTGTAACTGCACCCATCACTAACTCATTTACCATAACAAGTTGTAACTGCACCCAGCACTAACTCATTTACCAGAACAAGTTATAACTGCACCCAGCACTAACTCATTTACCACAACAAGTTTTAACTGCATCCAGCACTAACTCATTTACCACAACAAGTTGTAACTGCACCCAGCACTAACTCATTTACCAGGACAAGTTGTAACTACACCCAGCACTAACTCATTTACCAGAACAAGCTGTAACTGCACCCAGCACTAATTCATTTACCAGAACAAGTTGTAACTGCACCCAGCACTAACTCATTTACCAGAACAAGTTGTATCTGCACCCAGCATTAACTCATTTACCAGAACAAGTTGTAACTGCACCCAGCACTAACACATTTACCACAACAAGTTGTAACTGCATCCAGCACTAACTCATTTACCACAACAAGTTGTAACTGCACCCAGCACTAACTCATTTACCAGAACAAGCTGTAACTGCACCGAGCACTAACTCATTTACCAGAACAAGTTCTAACTGCACCCAGCACTAACTCATTTACCAGAACAAGTTGTGACTGCACCCAGCACTAACTCATTTACCAGAACAAGTTGTGACTGCACCCAGCACTAACTCAATTACCACAACAAGTTGTAACTGCATCCAGCACTAACTCATTTACCACAACAAGTTGTAACTGCACCCAGCACTAACTCATTTACCAGAACAATTTGTAACTGCACCCAGCACTAACTCATTTACCAGAACAGGCTGTAACTGCACCCATCACTAACTCATTTACCAGAACAAGTTGTAACTGCACCCAGCACTAATTCATTTACCAGAACAAGTTGTAACTGAACCCAGCACTAACTCTTTTACCAGAACAAGTTGTAACTGCACCCAGCACTAACACATTTACCACAACAAGTTGTAACTGCATCCAGCACTAACTCATTTTTTTTACAACAAGTTGTAACTGCATCCGGCACTAACTCATTTACCAGAAAAAGTTGTGACTGCATCCAGCACTAACTCATTTACCAGAACAAGTTGTGACTACACCCAGCACTAACTCATTTACCAGAACAATTTGCAACTGCACCCAGCACTAACTCATTTACCAGAACAAGTTGTAACTGCACCCAGCTCTAACTCATTTACCAGAACAAGTTGTGACTGCACCCAGCACTAACTCAATTACCAGAACAAGTTGTGACTGCACCCAGCACTAACTCATTTACCAGAACAAGTTGTGACTGCACCCAGCACTAACTCATTTACCACAACAAGTTGTAACTGCATCCAGCAATAACTCAATTACCACAACAAATTGTAACTGCACCCAGCACAAACTCATTTACCAGAACAAGTTGTAACTGCACCCAGCACTAACTCATTTACCAGAACAAGCTGTAACTGCACCCAGCACTAACTCATTTACCAGATCAAGTTGTAACTGCACCCAGCACTAACTCATTTACCAGAACAAGTTGAAACTGCACCCAGCACTAAATCATTTACCAGAACAAGTTGTAACTGCACCCAGCACTATCACATTTACCACAACAAGTTGTAACTGCATTCAGCACTAACTCATTTACCAGAACAATTTGCAACTGCACCCAGCACTAACTCATTTACCAGAACAAGTTGTAACTGCACCCAGCTCTAACTCATTTACCAGAACAAGTTGTGACTGCACCCAGCACTAACTCATTTACCAGAACAAGTTGTGATTGCACCCAGCACTAATTCATTTAACAGAACAAGTTGTGACTGCGCCTAGCAAGAACAAGCTGTAACTGCACCCAGCACTAACTCATTTACCAGAACAAGTTGTAACTGCACCCAGCACTAACTCATTTACCAGAACAATTTGAAACTGCACCCAGCACTAACTCATTTACCAGAACAAGTTGTAACTGCACCCAGCACTAACACGTTTACCACAACAAGTTGTAACTGCATCCAGCACTAACTCATTTACCACAACAAGTTGTAAGTGCACCAAGCACTAACTCATTTACCAGAACAAGTTTTGACTGCCCCCAGCACTAACACATTTACCAGAACAAGTTGTGACTGCACCCAGCACTAACACATTTACCAGAAGAATTTGTAACCGCATCCAGCACTAACTCATTTACCAGAACAAGTTGTGACTGCACCCAGCACTAACTCATTTATTAGAACAAGTTATAACTGCACCCATCACTAACTTATTTACCAGAACAAATTGTAACTGCACCCAGCACTAACTAATTTACCAGAACAAGTTATAACGGCACTCAGCACTAACTCATTTACTTACCAAAACACGTTGTGACTGCTCCCAGCACTAACTCATTTACCAGAACAAGTTGTAACTGCATCCAGCACTAACTCATTTACCAGAACAAGTTGTCACTGCACCCGGCACTAACTCATTTACCACAACAAGTTGTAACTGCATCCAGCAATAACTAATTACCACAACAAATTGTAACTGCACCCAGCACTAACTCATTTACCAGAACAAGTTGTAACTGCACCCAGCACTAACTCATTTACCTGAACAAGTTATAACTCCACCCAGCACTAACTCATTTACTTACCAGAAAACGTTGTGACTGCACACAGCACTAACTCATTTACCAGAACAAGTTGTAACTGCATCCAGCTCTAACTCATTTACCAGAACAAGTTGTCACTGCACCCAGCACTAACTCATTTACCAGAACAAGTTGTAACTGCACCCAGCACAAAATCATTTACCAGAACAAGTTGTGACTGCTCCCAGCACTAACTTATTTACCAGAACAAGTTGTAATTGCATCCAGCACTAACTCATTTACCAGAACAACTTGTGACTGCACCCAGCACTAACTCATTTACCAGAACAAGTAGTAACTGCACCCAGCAATATCTCATTTACCAGAACAAGTAGTAACTGCACCCATCACTAACTCATTTACCAGAACAAGTTGTAAGTGCACCCAGCACTAACTCATTTACCTCAACAAGTTATAACTCCACCCAGCACTAACTCATTTACTTACCAGAAAACGTTGTGACTGCACACAGCACTAACTCATTTACCAGAACAAGTTGTAACTGCATCCAGCTCTAACTCATTTACCAGAACAAGTTGTCACTGCACCCAGCACTAACTCATTTACCAGAACAAGTTGTGACTGCACCCAGCACTAACTCAATTACCACAACAAGTTGTAACTGCATCCAGCACTAACTCATTTACCACAACAAGTTGTAACTGCACCCAGCACTAACTCATTTACCAGAACAAGTTGTGACTGCACCCAGCACTAACTCATTTACCACAACAAGTTGTAACTGCATCCAGCACAAACTCATTTACCAGAACAAGTTGTAACTGCACCCAGCACTAACTCATTTACCAGAACAAGCTGTAACTGCACCCAGCACTAACTCATTTACCAGATCAAGTTGTAACTGCACCCAGCACTAACTCATTTACCAGAACAAGTTGAAACTGCACCCAGCACTAAATCATTTACCAGAACAAGTTTTAACTGCACCCAGCACTATCACATTTACCACAACAAGTTGTAACTGCATCCAGCACTAACTCATTTACCAGAACAATTTGCAAATGCACCCAGCACTAACTCATTTACCAGAACAAGTCGTAACTGCACCCAGCTCTAACTCATTTACCAGAACAAGTTGTGACTGCACCCAGCACTAACTCATTTACCAGAACAAGTTGTAACTGCATCCAGCACTAACTCGTTTACCACAACAAGTTGTAACTGCATCCGGCACTAACTCATTTACCAGAACAAGTTGTGACTGCATCCAGCACTAACTCATTTATCAGAACAAGTAGTAACTGCATCCAGCACTAACTCATTTACCAGAACAAGTTATGAATGCACCCAGCATTACTCATTTACCAGAAGAAGTTGTAACTGCAACCAGCACTAACTCATTTACCAGAACAAGTTGTCACTGCACCCAGCACTAACTCATTTACAAGAACAAATTGTAACTGCACACAGCACAAAATCATTTACCAGAACAAGTTGTGACTGCTCCCAGCACTAACTCATTTACCAGAACAAGTTGTTAACTGCACCCAGCACTAACTCGTTTACCAGAACAAGTTATGACGGCACCCAGCACTAAATCATTTAACAGAACAAGTTGTAACTGCATCCAGCACTAACTCATTTACTAGAACAACTTGTGACTGCACCCAGCACTAATTCATTTACCAGAACAAGTAGTAACTGCACCCAGCACTAATTCATTTACCAGAACAAGTTATGACTGCAAGCACTAACTCATTTACCACAACAAGTTGTAACTGCATCCAGCAATAACTAATTTACCACAACAAATTGTAACTGCACCCAGCCCTAACTCATTTACCAGAACAAGTTGTAACTGCACCCAGCACTAACTCATTTACCCGAACAAGCTGTAACTGCACCCAGCACTAACTCATTTACCAGAACAAGTTGTAACTGCACCCAGCACTAACTCATTTACCAGAACAAGTTGCAACTGCACCCAGCACTAACTCATTTACCAGAACAAGTTGCAACTGCACCCAGCACTAACTCATTTACCAGAACAAGTTGTAACTGTACCCAGCTCTAACTCATTTACCAGAACAAGTTGTAACTGCACCCAGCACTAACACGTTTACCACAACAAGTTGTAACTGCATCCAGCACTAACTCATTTACCACAACAAGTTGTAAGTGCACCAAGCACTAACTCATTTACCAGAACAAGTTTTGACTGCCCCCAGCACTAACACATTTACCAGAACAAGTTGTGACTGCACCCAGCACTAACACATTTACCAGAAGAATTTGTAACCGCATCCAGCACTAACTCATTTACCAGAACAAGTTGTGACTGCACCCAGCACTAACTCATTTATTAGAACAAGTTATAACTGCACCCATCACTAACTTATTTACCAGAACAAGTTGTAACTGCACCCAGCACTAACTAATTTACCAGAACAAGTTATAACGGCACTCAGCACTAACTCATTTACTTACCAAAACACGTTGTGACTGCTCCCAGCACTAACTCATTTACCAGAACAAGTTGTAACTGCATCCAGCACTAACTCATTTACCAGAACAAGTTGTCACTGCACCCGGCACTAACTCATTTACCACAACAAGTTGTAACTGCATCCAGCAATAACTAATTACCACAACAAATTGTAACTGCACCCAGCACTAACTCATTTACCAGAACAAGTTGTAACTGCACCCAGCACTAACTCATTTACCTGAACAAGTTATAACTCCACCCAGCACTAACTCATTTACTTACCAGAAAACGTTGTGACTGCACACAGCACTAACTCATTTACCAGAACAAGTTGTAACTGCATCCAGCTCTAACTCATTTACCAGAACAAGTTGTCACTGCACCCAGCACTAACTCATTTACCAGAACAAGTTGTAACTGCACCCAGCACAAAATCATTTACCAGAACAAGTTGTGACTGCTCCCAGCACTAACTTATTTACCAGAACAAGTTGTAATTGCATCCAGCACTAACTCATTTACCAGAACAACTTGTGACTGCACCCAGCACTAACTCATTTACCAGAACAAGTAGTAACTGCACCCAGCAATATCTCATTTACCAGAACAAGTAGTAACTGCACCCATCACTAACTCATTTACCAGAACAAGTTGTAAGTGCACCCAGCACTAATTCATTTACCAGAACAAGTTGTAACTGAACCCAGCACTAACTCATTTACCAGAACAAGTTGTAACTACACACAGCACTAACACATTTACCTCAACAAGTTGTAACTGCATCCAGCACTAACTAATTTTTTTTTACAACAAGTTGTAACTGCATCCGGCACTAACTCATTTACCAGAAAAAGTTGTGACTGCATCCAGCACTAAATCATTTACCAGAACAAGTTGTGACTACACCCAGCACTAACTCATTTACCAGAACAATTTGCAACTGCACCCAGCACTAACTCATTTACCAGAACAAGTTGTAACTGCACCCAGCACTAACTCATTTACCAGAACAAGTTGTGACTGCACCCAGCACTAACTCATTTACCACAACAAGTTGTAACTGCATCCAGCACAAACTCATTTACCAGAACAAGTTGTAACTGCACCCAGCACTAACTCATTTACCAGAACAAGTTGTAACTGCACCCAGCACTAACTCATTTACCAGAACAAGTTGTAACTGCACCCAGCACTAACTCATTTACCAGAACAAGTTGTAACTGCACCCAGCACTAACTCATTTACCAGAACAAGTTGTAACTGAACCCAGCACTAAATCTTTTACCAGAACAAGTTGTAACTGCACCCAGCACTAACACATTTACCACCACAAGTTGTAACTGCGTCCAGCACTAACTCATTTTTTTTACAACAAGTTGTAACTGCATCCGGCACTAACTCATTTACCAGAAAAAGTTGTGACTGCATCCAGCACTAACTCATTTACCAGAACAAGTTATGACGGCACCCAGCACTAAATCATTTAACACAACAAGTTGTAACTGCATCCAGCACTAACTCATTTACTAGAACAAGTTGTGACTACACCCAGCAATAACTAATTACCACAACAAATTGTAACTGCACCCAGCACTAACTCGTTTACCAGAACAAGTTATGACGGCACCCAGCACTAAATCATTTAACACAACAAGTTGTAACTGCATCCAGCACTAACTCATTTACTAGAACAACTTGTGACTGCACCCAGCACTAACTCATTTACCAGAACAAGTTGTAACTGCACGCAGCACTAACACATTTACCTCAACAAGTTGTAACTGCATCCAGCACTAACTCATTTACCAGAACAAGTTGTGACTGCATCCAGCACTAAATCATTTACCAGAACAAGTTGTAACTGCATCCAGCTCTAACTCATTTACCAGAACAAGTTGTCACTGCACCCAGCACTAACTCATTTACCAGAACAAGTTGTAACTGCACCCAGCACTAACCATTTACATTTACCAGAACAAGTTGTAACTGCACCCAGCACTAACTCATTTACCAGAACAAGTTGTTACTGCACCCAGCACTAACTCATTTACCAGAACAAGTTGTAAATCATTTAACAGCAAGTTGTAACTGCATCCAGCACTAACTCATTTACTAGAACAACTTGTGACTGCACCCAGCACTAATTTTACCAGAACAAGTTTACCCAGGAACAAGTAGTAACTGCACCCAGCACTAACTCATTTACAGAACAAGTTGTACCAGCACTAACTCATTTACCAGAACAAGTTATGACTGCACCCAGCACTAACTCATTTACCACAACAAGTTGTAACTGCATCCAGCAATAACTAATTTACCACAACAAATTGTAACTGCACCCAGCCCTAACTCATTTACCAGAACAAGTTGTAACTGCACCCAGCACTAATTCATTTACCCGAACAAGCTGTAACTGCACCCAGCACTACCTCATTTACCAGAACAAGTTGTAACTGCACCCAGCACTAACTCATTTACCAGAACAAGTTGCAACTGCACCCAGCACTAACTCATTTACCAGAACAAGTTGTAGCTGCACCCAGCTCTAACTCATTTACCAGAACAAGTTGTGACTGCTTCCAGCGCTAACTCATTTACCAGAACAAGTTGTGACTGCACCCAGCACTAACTCATTTACAGAACAAGTTGTGACTGGACCCAGCTCTAACTCATTTACCACAACAAGTTGTAACTGCACCCAGCACTAACTCATTTACCAGAACAAGTTGTGACTGCACCCAGCACTAATTCATTTACCACAACAAGTTGTAACTGCATCCAGCAATAATTCATTTACCACAACAAATTGTAACTGCACCCAGCACTAACTCATTTACCAGAACAAGTTGTAACTGCACCCAGCACTAACTCATTTACCAGAACAAGCTGTAACTGCACCCAGCACTAACTCATTTACCAGAACAAGTTGTAACTGCACCCAGCACTAACTCATTTACCAGAACAATTTGAAACTGCACCCATCACTAACTCATTTACCAGAACAAGTTGTAACTGCACCCAGCACTAACTCATTTACCAGAACAAGCTGTAACTGCACCCAGCACTAACTCATTTACCAGAACAAGTTGTAACTGCACCCAGCACTAACTCATTTACCAGAACAATTTGAAACTGCACCCATCACTAACTCATTTACCACAACAAGTTGTAACTGCATCCAGCACTAACTCATTTACCACAACAAGTTGTAAGTGCACCAAGCACTAACTCATTTACCAGAACAAGTTTTGACTGCCCCCAGCACTAACACATTTACCAGAACAAGTTGTGACTGCACCCAGCACTAACACATTTACCAGAAGAATTTGTAACCGCATCCAGCACTAACTCATTTACCAGAACAAGTTGTGACTGCACCCAGCACTAACTCATTTATTAGAACAAGTTATAACTGCACCCATCACTAACTTATTTACCAAAACAAGTTGTAACTGCACCCAGCACTAACTAATTTACCAGAACAAGTTATAACGGCACTCAGCACTAACTCATTTACTTACCAGAACACGTTGTGACTGCTCCCAGCACTAACTCATTTACCAGAACAAGTTGTAACTGCATCCAGCACTAACTCATTTACCAGAATAAGTTGTCACTGCACCCGGTACTAACTCATTTACCACAACAAGTTGTAACTGCACCTAGCACTAACTCATTTACCTGAACAAGTTATAACTCCACCCAGCACTAACTCATTTACTTACCAGAAAACGTTGTGACTGCACACAGCACTAACTCATTTACCAGAACAAGTTGTAACTGCATCCAGCTCTAACTCATTTATCAGAACAAGTTGTCACTGCACCCAGCACTAACTCATTTACCAGAACAAGTTGTAACTGCACCCAGCACAAAATAACTCCATTTACCAGAACAATTTGTAACCAAAAATTCCAGCACTCAACTCTCATTTACCAGAACAGGCTGTAACTGCACCTATCACTAAACCATTTACAAGAACAAGTTGTAACTGCACCGGTACCAATTCATTTCAGAACAAGTTGTAACTGAACCCAGCACTAAATCTTTACCAGAACAAATTCCAGCACTCCAACATTATTATTTACCACCACAAGCTGTAACTGCGTCCAGCACTAACTCATTTTTACAACAAGTTGTAACCCGGCATCCGCACTAACCATTTAACAGAAAAAGTTGTGACTGCATCCAGTACCAACCTATTTTAATAGAACAAGTTGTGACTCACACCCAGCAATAACTAATTAATACAACAAGTTGTAACTGCACCCAGCACTAACTCATTTACCAGAACAAGTTGTAACTGCACCCAGCACTAACTCATTTACCAGAACAAGTTGTAACTGCACCCAGCACTAACTCATTTACCAGAACAAGTTGTAACTGCACCCAGCACTAACTCATTTACCAGAACAAGTTGTAACTGCACCCTGCACTAACTCATTTACCAGAACAAGTTGTAACTGCATCCAGCACCAACTCATTTACCAGAACAAGTTGTAACTGCATCCAGCACTAACTCATTTACCAGAACATGTTGTAACTGCAACCAGCACTAACTCATTTACCAGAACAAGTTGTAACTGCACGCAGCACTAACTCATTTACCACAACAAGTTGTAACTGCACCCAGCACTAACTCATTTACCAGAACAAGTTGTAACTGCACCCAGCACTAACTCATTTACCAGAACAAGTTGTAACTGCACCCAGCACTAACTCATTTACCAGAACAAGTTGTAACTGCATCCAGCACTAACTCATTTACCAGAACAAGTTGTAACTGCACCCAGCACTAACTCATTTACCAGAACAAGTTGTAACTGCACCCAGCACAAAACCATTTACCAGAACAAGTTGTGACTGCTCCCAGCACTAATTTATTTACCAGAACAAGTTGTAACAGCATCCAGCACTAACTCATTTATCAGAACAAGTAGTAACTGCATCCAGCACTAACTCATTTACCAGAACAAGTTATGACTGCACCCAGCACTAACTCATTTACCAGAACAAGTTATGACTGCACCCAGCACTAACTCATTTACCAGAACAAGTTGTAACTGCATTCAGCACTAACTCATTTACCAGAACAAGTTATGACTGCACCCAGCACTAACTCATTTACCAGAACAAGTTGTAACTGCACCCAGCACTAACTCATTTACCAGAACAACTTGTGACTGCACCCAGCACTAACTCATTTACCAGAACAAGTTGTAACTGCACCCAGCACTAACTCATTTACCAGAACAAGTTGTAACTGCACCCAGCACTAACTCATTTACCAGAACAAGTTGTAACTGCACCCAGCACTAACTCATTTACCAGAACAAGTTGCAACTGCACCCAGCACTAACTCATTTACCAGAACAAGTTGTAACTGTACCCAGCTCTAACTCATTTACCAGAACAAGTTGTGACTGCTTCCAGCGCTAACTCATTTACCAGAACAAGTTGTGACTGCACCCAGCACTAACTCATTTACAGAACAAGTTGTGACTGGACCCAGCTCTAACTCATTTACTAGAACAAGTTGTAACTGCACCCAGCACTAACTCATTTACCAGAACAAGTTGTGACTGCACCCAGCACTAATTCATTTACCACAACAAGTTGTAACTGCATCCAGCAATAACTCATTTACCACAACAAATTGTAACTGCACCCAGGACTAACTCATTTACCAGAACAAGTTGTAACTGCACCCAGCACTAACTCATTTACCAGAACAAGCTGTAACTGATCCCAGCACTAACTCATTTACCAGAACAAGTTGTAACTGCACCCAGCACTAACTCATTTACCAGAACAATTTGAAACTGCACCCAGCACTAACTCATTTACCAGAACAAGTTGTAACTGCACCCAGCACTAACACATTTACCACAACAAGTTGTAACTGCACCCAGCACTAACTCATTTACCAGAACAAGTTGTAACTGCACCCAGCACTAACTCATTTACCAGAACAAGTTGTAACTGCACCCAGCACCAACACATTTACCAGAACAAGTTGTAACTGCACCCAGCACT
>JAHLWY010006451.1:0-113090 GCA_020002185.1 Paraescarpia echinospica | reverse complement strand
TACAGTGTTTGAATTTGTCACTTATTTATATTTATAAGATTACCTTATAAGTGCAGATCGAGATTCATTAGACTGAATGGTTCAAACGAGTGATCTTTTTACTATTGTTACACAGTCAATTTACCTTTTCACCGTTACGTATGTGTGAGAGTCCGTACCATAAGTTGACCTTTTTCACGTGATCCGTTTAATGTTCAAGTTTATTGAAGTTACAAAATGATCAGTGCAGGAGTGCAAATGAATAAACACTTTTTCCTAGTTCCGCACATGATGTGAACACATGTATTCACGTGACTATACGTATGTCTA
The DNA here is from genome assembly GCA_020002185.1 of Paraescarpia echinospica. Lineage (NCBI taxonomy): Eukaryota > Metazoa > Annelida > Polychaeta > Sabellida > Siboglinidae > Paraescarpia > Paraescarpia echinospica. The sequence continues at coordinate 112,781 of JAHLWY010006451.1, read as the reverse complement.
GGACCGTACCAATTAATTTCTCAAGTTCTGCACGCGAACAAAAAAGAACACGAATTCACGTGAATGTGCATACGAGTAAAACAGTGCCAGTTTCTCCAGTTCCACATCTTAAAAAAATAAGTGAATTAATTATTCACCTGAATCGTATCGGTTTCCCCAGTTCGACACGTGAAATTTTAAAACATGTGAATTCACGTGAATACACCTTCCACTACAACCATACCAGTTTTGTTCAGTTCATTACGTGAATTGATGAAGATGCACGTGTGTGTGTATTAATTATACACACACTGGTGGAGCCGTACCAGTTTCGAACAAGAAAGACATTTGTGAAACTGCATGGTTCCAAATTGGTTCCTTGTTTACTGGGTAGTCTGGGGGACAAAACCTCCAATTGCACCCCACCCCCCCTCTTAATTGAGGCTTGCCAAAAAACCTCAAATGGCGTCGGAACGAAATTAATTAAATATAAAGTGCCATGCAAGTGTCAGTATCACGAAACGTTCTCAGAACGTTTTTACAACTTTAGCAATACATCTTACGACAGATTACTAATTTGAAACTCGCAGTCCATGGTATCCCCATGTCTTGACCGAAAATGATTGAGCATGTAGCATAGTATACCATTAATTTACTTGCGTTTTGCAATAAAATGTACATTGTGTCAGAACGTTCTAGTAACGTTCTCATGACGCTATTGAAGCGTTACGTTCCACGAATGTTCTGCGAACGTTCCTGCCATTAACAGATGCAGATATTAAAAAACACAGTCCACAGTATCTCCATGTCTTGACCAAAAATGATCGGGCATATAGTACACACCATTTACGTACTTACATTTTGTAATAAAATGTACATTGTGTCAGAACGTTCCAGTAACGTTCTCATAACGTTATCGAAGCGTTACGTTCCACGAACGTTCTGCGAACGTTCCTGCTATTAGCAGATGCAGTTATTAAAAAACACATTCCACGATATCCCCATGCATTGGCCGAAAATGATTGGGTATATAGTATACGCCATTTAATTACTTACGTTTTGTAATAAAATGTACATTGTGTCAGAACGTTTCAGTAACGTTCTCATAACGTTATTGAAGCGTTACGTTCCACGAACGTTCTGCGAACGTTCCTGTTATTAGCAGATGCAGATATTAAAAAACACATTCCACGATATCCCCATGCATTGGCCGAAAATGATTGGGTGTATAGTATACGCCATTTAACTACTTACGTTTTGTAATAAAATGTACATTGTGTCAGAACGTTCTAATAACGTTCTCATAACGTTATATGCGTTACGTTCCACGAACGTTCTGCAAACGTTCCTACACTATTAGCACATGCAATTTTTTTAAACATACTGTTTATTTCCCATTACAGCGTTTATATCTTAACACTGATGGTGTAAAAAACCTGTTTACCACCGTGAAACGTCATATATGAAAAACTAAATTCCGTAACCTAAATATAACATTGTGCTAACGTTAGCAGAACGTTATGTGTTTGCTGGGCAGTAACTCAAACAATTTACTGGCCCGACGGCAAAGTAGGTGGTTAGTGACCACCAGGTCAGCGTAGGCCTATATTTTGACCGCTGGCTTCTGGTTGCTCCGCGGACGTCAAATAGAATACGGCCTGACCACGTCTACGAGCAGTGCGTTCCAGCACTATCACATTATTATCCGACTATTGTTAAATTGTTGTTTATAATATATAAATACATTATAACGCATTCTATGCATGCACTAGGGAAATGGTTCCGAATGGTCGGGCTTTTAGCATTTCCCCCTAGGAAAGGCTAAAAGCCCGAGTTTTCGTGAACAGTGACACCTGGGAATGAGCCGCACGACAGAATAACGTACATATGTATAGCGTGCTTAACGCAAAATGTCTTAAATTACTGTTTTGTTAGTTTATTATGGACGTGCTACATATAGACTTTCTCTAATTGTATGTCCACTTAGGAACTATTTTCTGCCGTGGCGCTGCACAGCGCCATGCGAGTGCTAAATATAGGTACATATTTTGCGGTTGACGTCATGTTCTCGAATGGTCGGGCTTTTAGACACACCCGTCTTGAATGGGGTGTTTTTATTGAAACTGGCGCAGATGACGGCGCAGAGCTGCAATGTTTGCGAGGCCATAAATTATATGCAAATTGTGCAGATGGTAAGGGGTATAGTAGTGACGCAATTGCAGTAGTGACTGCGTCCGCTGCGCATGTGTGCGTGCGTGCGTGTCGTGCGTGCGTGCGTGCGTGTCGTGCGTGGAGGGGTCGTGCTATGTGCAAGGGAGACACGCCGACCACGAACTACATTGTAGAAATAGAGACATATAGTAAAAAGGCGACAGAAAAGGGAATGTGGCTTACAAACATGGCACGTACAACTTGCCGAATGTTCACGTAAAATCAGACACTGAACGAAACAACCGTTGTGCTACACAGTATATAATTCATGACAGTGTACGGACACTACTGTTACATTGTCCCGCTGTTAATTGTTAAGAGCAACTTAATTCCAAGGTAAAAATCAAAAAAATATTACATTCTTCTGCCGCAAAGCCCATATGAAATCCAGTCTTCGATACACTACATTAGAGAGAAACACTTATTATACCAGCCACTAAAGGTACTAGGTGTGATAATTTATATCGATACATGAATACTGTAAATAGACACCTGAGTATTACTAAGCACTATTTATATGAACCTTATGATGATTCAAGCACAGAAAGTGAAACTGAAAGTTGCCGTTGTGAAATAGGTGACTGATCCTACGAAGATGAATATGTTATTTTAGTCCCACAAGTACTGATTACGTGATACATTATATAATATATGGAGTCACTGCGTCTGTAACTGTGACGTCACCAACCCAGCAAGTAGTCTATGGAAAATTACCGCCCTACCACCGGGCCAAGGACAAAGACAGCACGCCTAACGGCTATTTTAGTGTGCATTGTTAGAATCAGTCGGTTATCAGTCACACGCTACACATGTCTAAATGCATGTATCTTATCAAACCAAACCTTTGAAGGATTCATAATTATCACATAACCTTGGCAGGGGCGAAGCTAGGCATAAATACATGTGGAAGCCCCCCCCCCCCCCCCCGACGCACCCCAAGCCACGACCTTGGGGGCTGAGTCCCCATATTTTGGTGGGGGGGGGGCTGAAGATAGTTTTACCCCCGCAATATTTTGGCAAAAGGTGCAGTTGAAGGTTTTAGTGAACTCAATATTGGGGGATGCACTCGAAGGGTTTTAGTGAGCTTCAGCCCCATCCCAATATTCACCACACCCTGAAGTCTATGTAGAGGGGACCTGGCAGACCGAACCTGAGTATCCAATTGCAATTGGGTACATTTCGAAGCCGAAATAAAAGATAAAAAGGTCACTGAAATAACATGACTTCTACATTGGCCATTGAACTTGGTTTCTAAAGATTTAGGCGCAGAAGTTACCTTATTATTATTACACGACAGCCATCCCTGATAGAAAGTGGATATAAACCTTTAGTGTAGCATAGCAACATTTACTGCTGCCTGGATAACATGTGTTTATTCCTTGCTCAAAGGAATGGACCTACAATACACAACAGCACAGATACAACACTGATTTTAATCCAAATCGTCGTTACGAATCATTCGCTTACGTCTCAAATAGGATGCTTCTCAGAATGTACACCTAACCAGAGAGACAGAGCGTTACTAAGATGGTTCCAGCGGTTCGTTCGGACACTGTCTAACATATCCTCAACATATTCTTCAAAACATTTCCTAATCAATGTCTTTAATAATTTATGTTATAAAACAATACGTGTTAGTTTTCTATGTCTGGGGCTGACATTCTGTGTGCTATCTAGTGGCCCATTGGAGTAGTTCGTAGATTTATATTTCTTTCAAAATCCGAGCGTTTGGAATCTCGGGCGTGTGTCACATTGTGGAGCGCAGTGGCGCATTGGATAGAGCTTCAGACACTCAACCGAGAGAATCCAGGTTCGAATCCTGTGCTACGGTATCAAACCTTTGACACGTTTGTTCATTCTACGTTGCTCCAGTTCACACAGCTATATGAATGAGTACCTGACAGTGGTGAATATTTGTATACGAATAACTTCGCGCATTAATTACGGCTGGATGCTTCCCAGAGATGGTGTTCGATTGAACTGGTCTGCTAGGGAGTAAAGTTTAAAGCGCCTTTGGGCAGTCTTGATGACTGGATACTGCGCTATATATAAGAACTTACTTTTTTATATTCATATGACTGCCTTTTTCCCCCTGGCAACGCCGGGTAACTCAATTAGTTTCTGATGATAAAAGCGAGCTACGTAGGAATTGTATAGTCCACTATGGATATTGTAATAGCGCGTCCTAATACTAATACTTAAGAGTAACATAATAATTAATAATAATAACAACAATAATAAGAATAGGGACAAGCAAAAAATCAATATGAGCTTTACCACATTTATAATGATGGTGCATGTCGATTTTAGGTATAATAAGAAAAACTATACCATTTATAGAATTTAAATATCTTCACTCAGTCAAACATTTTGACAATTTGAATTTTTAGAAAATGATACCAAATTTGTGACCTCTGCACAGCCTGCTGTGTAGCATATGTTCATACTGGGGGCTGGATCACTGCATTGAAATGCAGTTAAAAACTGCTATAACATTATAACTTGTCAAAATATATTGGTAAAAATAATTCTCCCCAAAGTTGACCTCAATATGGTGTGACCTTGAGATGGGTATGACCTTGAGATGACATTTTATGTCCGATATTACATAGATTTAGTCTATTTACAGGATTATTTGTCTGGATTTAGGTATTTTGTCTATTCAACTGTCTTCGAGGGTCCAGTAAATATTTGTCTGCACCCACGAGGGAGGTGTACCCTTAACATTTACCATTTTTATGTGAAACTTTTCAGTGATCTAATTATTTGACTATATTTACTGGTTGGTTTTATAACTTTTTTCTTATTTTATTGAATGTTTATTAAATACATATGTCATAGCACTAGCAGGAAATGGAAATAAGTTCTGGACCAATGCAAATCCCTATTGGGGTGGGGGTGACACCACACACACACACACACACACACACACACACACACACACACACACACACACACACACACACATGTTATATATATGAAGGAAACTGGTTTATGTGGTCTTTCTGCACGGAAACGAATTCTTTACAGTGGTTTTCACGTTTAGGCAAATAAGTTTCTATATATATATAAAATAATGTAATATATATATATATATATACATATATGACTATATTATTATTACAGTATATAGACTAAATTATATACAGTAATTGTTTAATGGCCGTTTGGTAAAATGCCAAAACTTCTGTATTTTCTTCAATAATTTGTTCAGTGTTTACAGACATATTAATTATGTTTATTGATGCAAGCATAACCAAACTGGACGACCACTTTTCTATCAGTTTCAAACAAGCTTCGCTCGAAGGAAGGCCGCGATATTGTAGCCACTGTATTAACTATGTATTCGAGTATCTCTCTACATTTGCAGGATACCGTTTCGCCACAGGGATGTCATTTTCTAATAGGTTATTTTTTGGAAAAGGCGCGGTCACGCTATTTTTAATGTTGGACGACGCATTTGTCTGCCCGTGCATCCGGCGTTGCGGCGCGCGTGTTAAAAATAGAATGATGTCAGGCAGATGAGACGCGTTACTGCCTCAATTCTGGCGAGTGCTATTGCGTTATTGAAGAAATGGGCGGTAATTTCAAAGCGACTTTGGCGCAAAATAAGCCATCCGATTTGTATGAAACTATATGGGTATTTTTAATAAATACACATCTAACTACTACCCAAACATCAGAAAACTTCATTAAATTACAACGAAGATATAATTATCCGAACATATGGCATATTCACTCGTCATAAAAAAAATAACTCTAAACTAAAATGTTGAAATTTCTACATTGGCGTTCTCCATCATCTTGGCTCCGTGAAAAAAGTGGCATCCCCGTAATACGATGAACAAGAAGCTCATAAAAGGAGATTTCGTGGGCCTCCCCTCATGAGCAGAAAAACCCTAGTGTATACAAACGGCAACCGACCTACCGACGCGCCTCTTGTGGATTTGCAGGTCCCTAGTAAGAATATAATAATAAACCACAGGAATTTGAACTCAGAGGCGCAACATACAAGAATCATTAGGTAGAATCGTGAATAGGGATGTTGATTCCTTATCGTTTGAGACATCATTATGCTCGGAAACATGGAGACGTAGGCCTAAGGCTAATAAAAAAAACTACGACCGTCTACGTGGTCGATTTCCAGAAAAACGAAACGAGTGGTTTTCTGAAAAAGACGAGTGCTTTTCTGGGAAATACGTTCACATACTTATATAAGCGGAAGAATTTGGCTCGACCTTTCATACGTTTTTAACATCTCAAAGAGGGTGTGACAGAAAACACTTGTTTACGACACCAGTGACAGCGACCCGTCAGAAGTTAAAGTAACAAGGTAAGATCGCCTGCATATAAATTCTCCAGATTTTGCTGTCCATGGTTAAAACAAAAAAGTTGTAACCTTAATTCTGCTCCTTGACATTTTCGCTGACGATTCGCAGGTTTTCATTTGCTAAACACTTTCAAAAAGGATTGTCAGGTGTTTTATAGATTTATTAGCCACGCGATTAATCTAGAAATGTAAATATTAATACAAGACCGCCACTAAAAACAAGCGCCCCATATTTAACAAGTGTGCAAAAAGACATGTGGAGAGTCTAACCATCTCACCTGTGCGATCCATTGTCTCACGTTTTGTCCTTAAATATTCAAAAAGATATATTAAGACATGTTTTTTAAGTTTCTATTTTAATTATGCAGTTCAGATCATCCATTTTCTGGGGATTTTGTCACGTTCCAAAATGTATTTAAACAAGTGTTATGTATATTTGGAACAGTTGTTGACTTGTTATAGTTAGATCTTTCAGTGTTTTGTTACCGCATATATATACATATCTAGCGTTTGACGCTTGGGTTGATTGGAATATGAACAGTTTGTGCGATAGTTGAATTTCTACGATTCTGTCAGTTGCTTGGTGAAATAATGGCGTAAGAATTAACGAGCCATTACATGGTGAACGTGTGTGTGTGTGTGCGTGTGTGCGCGTGTGTGTGGCTTCCGGTAGCTAGATGGGATATGTAAAAAATGCATTGTGGTATTAGGCCAATCACATATCGTGAGATGGATAAAATAGCAATTAACTTGCATTCAGGTACATACGTGTGCCAGTGATCAAGACTCCCCCACTGCTGTCTGCCATTTTATCCAGCTCCCTCCACGTGTGTCCCGTCATCTTCCTCCGTGTGTCTACGTCACACCACCCCGTGTATCGGCCGCCTTCCTCTTATAGTTTTACTCCTTCCCTGTGGGTTTCCACGTGAGTGATCGCGTTGACATAGATCATGTTATTTCCAATGCACTCTTGTGTTCACAACCTCTACAAAAAGGTCGCATGCGTCGGATATGTATCATCTAAACATGGCGTTGTTTTATTACAGATGTCTGACAAGAAGGGCTACCAGGGCACCGGAACTAAAGCCGATCTCGGCAACCATGCGAACCAGTGCAACCCGAAACACTCGGAGCACAAGGGCCACACACCCAAGTACCAAGGCTCCGGAGGCCAGCCTGACCGTGATAACCATGCCAACCAGGGCAACCCAAATAACAGCAGCTACACTGCGCCGAAGAAGTGACCGTTGAGTCAGGGAGGGCGAGATACCAGGAGACAACTCGTGCGATCACAGAACATTGCAACAATGTGACTGTCATTAGGTCGCGAATTCACCAACTCCTTGTGGAATTATGACATTCTCGTTCTTCGTTTCCGCGCAGAAAGACCACATAAACCAGTTTACTTCAGTGCACAGAACGCCCGTGCTTCATTGGCAAAAACACAACAGCGGACCGTAAATAAGACACCATTGTGCGATGCAAACTAAATGTAAAATGTGAAAACAGTTGTCTTTTGAACAGTTTACGCTTCTTCAACAGTAAAAGAAATACTAAATTAACTCGCAACACTCAACGTTGTTACACGCCGCAAAAGCATCATGTCCTGAGTACCCCTATAACGACTATTTGTGAAAACTAGTCGAATAAAATGTAACGTTCATTGAATAATAGTGTTATCATTATGGCGTGTTATATGTGTATTGATATTAGAAACTTGCGGTCATGCACGCATGCAAACACATAAAGACGCACGCACGCACGCACAGGAACACACACACACCACATTATAATACCAAATATAAATATTACTGTAAATATTCTAAGAGTAATTTAAATTATTATATGATATGTAGGTAGGCCTATCTACAAAGATAGCCGATATTGTATTACCAAATCAAGTGGATTACAACATCTAGAATATATATGGGTGGATGAGTTTGGACCCTATGGGGCCTATAAATGTGTCACGATACATGGCGAGATCATGTTCAATCAAAGTATCCCAAAAAGGTTGCAAAAAGGAGTAGCACGATGTTTTCAACGGGGTATACTAAACTGACGTCCACGTGAGCTGTACGAGCTGATTATATTTAGAATTTGATTACGAGACTAATATTAGCATTATCAAGACAAAATTAAATGTTGTCAACCCGAATAAAAACGCGGAAGAGTCCGCATCACCTCGAACAAAAACAACGTTACAATCTTGTCTAAGTTTGAATACGAGGGGTTTTGCGACATTTCTTTGCAAATGGTCTCTGATTAGTTCGGGTGCATTTTAGGGTTTCAATTAGAGCTAGAGTTGTGAATATGGCGCACGTGCTTGCATGTGCTTGCGTAGTGGGCGTGCGTGGGTGAGTACGTGCGTAACACTCATATATCAACGTTCCACTTCCAAAGACTAGAACTCATACGTTTATGTCAATAACAGATCAAAGCCGGATGATTATCTTTTATCATATTTCATGTTATGACCTTTTGTTATAGAGTTTCATTCCGCTGGTGTTATCAGATTCCACTGTAACAATTAACGAGATTTGAAGAGGAACAAATGCGTTATAAATATAGGCATAATCAAGGCCGTGACCTGCACCGACGTAGCTGCTTCTAGCCTGGCTTAACCAACTCTCGCTTGGCTGCGTGAATTCGCCAGGACGATAGTCTGGCTCTGAATGGCCCTTTTGAATGTTATCCGCTAGACAGCAACACTGGTATACTCATGACTTAAAGCGTCATCAGTTTTATGTGGCGTATTGTCAGGACTTGCCGTGTGTTAGTAATTATTAGTCTCGCTTAACCGACTCTCGTCTGGCTGCGTGACTTCGCCAGGAAGATAGTCTGGCTCAGTATCGCGTTTGACAGGTAGCACGTCTATCCCAGAATGTTGATATATTATGTATGTTTTCGATAACGAAATGAACTTACGAAATATTGTTATACAAAATAAAAGGAATCATAAACAAAACGAACACAAACAAAAGTTTCGAGTACTCTACGGGATTCGAACCGAAGACCCTAAAAGTAGCTGCTTGACACGCTACCGACTTAGCCACCAAGATCAACACATATGGTTTACTTTGGCGACTACATATATTAATTAGCAGTCCGACCGTTGCGCGAGACATCGATTGCACTTTGTTTAGTTAAATGTGTCCTTGTTTGATATTTATATCATGCTTATTCACACTTAGTCTTTTGTTTCTGCTCGAGCATAAGCAAAGAACGCCAATACGGAATCTTCGACAGCCACGAGAGCTGCCACCTAGGGAATATGCATGTGATTAAAGGGCACTAAACTACGAAAAAATGTTATGTGGGTTTATTTTTTGTGCTCCAATGTAACTTTTATGTTGAATAGTTGTTATAGTATGGTATTATCTGATAAACGTGAATCCTTATTTAATTTGTTATTTCATAGTTGGCTTGAGAGCCAATCATCGTCTCTACCCGAATCTGGGGTAAAGCCCCCTACCGGTAACATTGACAGGAGCTTAATAATCCAGGCCGTACTGATGGGGAAATGCTGCCATAATCGAGGCTAAGCTGCTTCAGTCTGCACTTAATCTCAAACATAATATGCGCACCCACCCACGCGCGCACATACATACCTTATTTTAGTCATTGCCTATTAATAAAACTACACAAATAAATGAATCACTACCTACAATATAAATGTACGCTACAATAATTGCTAACTGTGAACTTGGCGTTTGTTTCCCACCGTATAAGTGCTTCGTAGCCTACCATTATTTCGCCTGCTGTTATCTAATGGTACTGAACAAAAAATTGTTGAGCTCTCGCACGCGATTCCTATACACGACAACACAATTACATCATTTGAGTTCTTATCAGTTTTCTTTTTTAACAAATCGAGAGCAGCTCTTTCAAACTGTTATCAGTTTTGGCAGGAGCGAATGGCGCCAACGAAACTAACAACAACAGGACGGTGCTTGTTAGAGAAGACATGTCAATCGTATCGGCCTTCTCTGTGGTAGATGCCAGTGACAACGGGAAATGCCCTGTTTCAGTTTGCAATACCGGTCACGTATGTGAAAGGCGGTGGAAATTTCCACAAATTGTTTTACTAACTCGCAGATAACGAAAATATGCCTCGACGAACATTTGCATAAATGTCAGTTAAATACATAAAACAAAGTTATAAGTTACCCCACAGTCTATTTATTATCTGTTATCATTTCTATATTTCTACATGATGTTGGCAGGTTCCATGTTTACAGGAACCTCTTAATTAACGTTTCTCTTTTATTTATTACTAACCGGTCTGGACGCAACTATAGTATAGTTTAACTGACGATTCCGACACAATAGATGCCCTAAGCACACGGCTTTTCGTGCATTACTCCTCTTCTTGGTGATAATTTAGCTCAGCGAGCAGACCATTACTTTTAGCGAGGCTGTTTCGGGGGTGGGATTCATATATGTGGTCCGTGGTAATTTGTCCCATTTTGTTGCTGATTAAGCATACTTTATACCCAATTATTATTCATAAAAACAGGCAATGATATTATATTATTAACACAACTGAATTATTTATTAGAAACACTTCACTATACGTGCAGTTTTGAATATAATATATACACATAATAATAAACGAGGCACACAGGAGTGTGGGTGTGTCCAAGTTTTGTTAGAGTAAACACTTAGTGTTACAATTGATGACATTAACAATGTGGTTTTCAGTCAATTAAGAAACTATATGCAGACTTGCCTACCCCAAAATCTTCCTGTCAGTAATCCATCTTCCCATTTACACTGATTTTCAGGAATATAGGCCTGCTGTCAGTAATAGTTCAGAACCGTGTCAGATATTGTCACGAAAAGAACACCACTGTCAGTAATACTTCAATACTGTGACTATGACGATAGTTGCACCCAAAACATAATTGTTTTGAAGCGTTCAGTTAACAAGGTAAGGTAGATGTTCATGACCAGCATTGATGGAAATCAAACGTGAAGAAGCGTAACTGTAATGTAAATGAATCTATACACATTGTAATTCTGATTTTACGTAAATTTCAAAAACAGCATGCTGCCTACAAAAACTTGACAAATTATAACAATGCGTCACATCATTGTCTATTTGTGGTGTCATTAGGATTAATATTAGTAGCCGGTATACCTAGTGTCAGGCTATAGACTACACAGTATAGTAGCTTGACTAGATCAAAGACAAACACAAAGTCAAGACGGCGGACGGCAAAACCATTACGTTACGCTAGTCATCGACATCGTCTAGTCTATTCAACTCTAGTATATAAGCCTAGCCCTGTATTATAATTTATAGGCTGTAAATGATACACTAAACTCAATAAATACACTAACTTAGTCTTAGTAGTCAGTTGGCCTAACACTACAAGTACAACACCCACTACTCTGTCACTAGTACTAGTCTAACGACGTAGTCAGTATCTGCAATTATCCCGGCCACCACTGTCACTGACCATGTCATGTGAACTAGGAACATTATTTTCACGTATCCGGCAGTATGTAAAGCCGGCCCCTTTCTTTAAACTTGACAATACGAGCCTTGTCTGCGTGCATGCTGTTATAAAGGTTTGTAGCACACGTTTCTTCTTGGCTGGTAGTGGTGCCGTTTTGATTCCCGCCATCATTTCATGCCGCGTGAGTCGTGACTTCGTCTTGTTTGAGCGCCATGAGCTCGGAGATGCGAATTTGTCGTAACGCTGTTTCCTATTGGTCAGATTACGACCAGAAGCAGCGAATGAAAAACCATGTCACAACAAGCAGCACATATATGCTGTCACCTGTTGAATAAAGAGAAAGTAAATTTGAGGAGCACGGAAGTGATTGATAATCATTGTGACAACGAAAGAATCCGTAATATTTTCATCCCTCGCCGTAATACCGTAATTTGAGGTTTATTTCCGGAATGATAGGCAGGTCTGTATATGTGTAATTGATCTACAGTGCAAAATGTCCATAATTTATCAAAAACATAATTGAGTTAGTAATTTAATAAACCTTTATAAAATGCGTACCATAATTAGAAAACTTTCCTGTTGTGGAATTTGAATTAAATTATAGATATCAAACAATCGAGTACCATAACCTCTAAGCCACTCTGATCGCAGGAAACATAACCTCTAGGCCACACTGACCGCAGGAAACATAACCTCTAGGCCACACTGACCGCAGGAAACGTTATCTGTATTTGACAGCTAACAAACAAAATGAACGTAATAATTTAGAATAAAGCTTCACATTTTCTTGCCGAGATCAGGCCCCACTTTCTGAGATCTATAACTATACAACTAGCAACAACGGGATTTCGGCAACCACAACTAAGGCAACATAATTCACGGTTTCTCACCAGCACGCGCATTTTAAAATAGATGGCTTTAAACTGTATTTGTTATTGTTCACATACAATTGATTTGTGTCAAGCTAGATGAATTTCTCTACAGGTTTGTCGCTTGTACGAAATACACTCGTTACACGTCTTAATTTGTTGACTGCTGAGAACAGCCCTTTGGTACTCGGTAGTTAGCAGCATCAGCAAACTAAAACAGCACCCAACGTTTACATTTTAACAGAGTTCTGACGATAAGCCAATAATTATTTTTATGCGGACCAATACACTGTATCTGTGCTCGTGTTTGTTCTTTAATCAGTGTTAAATCATTGTCACCCCTTTCACCCACTAGCATTTAACATGATACTTATGAGAACCATTGTCATTATGCAGTGAAATGTCGATATCAAATTGAGTTACTCAGTAAATCCTTTAGTATAACTCCGTCTGTTTTGTCTGCATCAGTCACTTCTGACTGACTACAATTTGGAGTCGTGTACCTTTAGAATAAAATTGGCTTCTTGTGTATTTGTTATTCATTTATCTGTATCAACCAGGCTGCCCTGGCATACTGGGTAATGTTTGAACAACATCCAGCAGGTTTTAGGAGGGGGTTCACGCTTTTGAGAAACAGGGAATAATCTTAACATAAACAATTAGGGGTTCACATCTTAAAGATTACAGTTGAGGGGGCTTTCACATTTTGGAGAAAGGGGGATAGACAAAAAGGAGGGTTCGCGTGAACCCCCTAGCTACGGGCCTGATAATTACTCATTACAGGGTCCGCACATAATGACAAATACCAAATTCTAGGCTATTTCAAGGTTAATGAAAGACAAATTCAAGGCTATTTAATCGAGAATGACCTGGCACCAGATCATTGGTCATGACCTACTACTCACCTACAAAAGATGCAGTGACGTCAGGACATTAGCAAGTAACAGATCTGATTAGAATGTTTTGACTGCCTCATGTGTCTATAGTAAAAAGATAAGTTCTTATATAGCGCAGTGCCCAGTCCTCAGGATTGCTCAAAGTGCTTTACACTTAATTTACTCCCCGGCAGACCTGTTCAGCCGAACACCATCTCAACTTATCTGGGAAGCATTCAGCCATGCTGTAATTAATGCACGAAGACTATTCGTATACACAAATATCCACCACTGTCTACAGCCAGGTACTCATTCATACAGCTGAATGAACTGAAGCAACGTAGAGTAAACGAACTTGCCCAAGGTTAGACACCACCGCACATGATTCGAAAGCTCTTACCACTGCACTACTGCACTCCACTGTAGATGCATGAAATGCTAACTCTAAGTATGTGAAACCAATACCCATAAAATGATTGGTCAAGGAAAATCATTTTGTGTGAACGGGAAGCCATGATCGAATCATAAGAATTGGCAATTGTTGTGCAATATATAAGCTGACGGGCAGCAGAAGTGGTCCCCAGCCATGGAGCTACTGATGAACAAAGGCTACCAGGGTCAGTAGCAACTTGCGGATACATTTCAGTCCACATTCAAGGGAAACCACTCGACCGAGACAGCCTTACTGTCGGTAGTCAACGAGATCAGGACTGCGCTAGACCGTAGATAAGATACGATCGTCGTACACATAGTCATTCATCGATCTAAGCGCCGCATTTGACACGGTAGATCACGTGATACTACTGGATCGCCTACAACGACTCTACTGCATCACCGGGGTGGTTCTCCATTGGCTGGAATCTTACCTAAGAAATCGCAAGCAGAGTGTCGACATCGACCGCGGATTATCCAGCGAGACGACTTTGTTAACGGGAGTGCCGCAAGGGTCAGTGTTGAGACCACTATTATTTTCACGATAGGTGCTGCCGATCGGTGATATCATTCACAAACACGACTTAAAATATCACCACTACGGCGCCGATGATCTACAACAGTTCTGTCACTACGACCTGGATGCGCAACGTCGGGTTGATTCACCTTTACCTCAGTCAACCGACAGCGGAACGAGTAGTCAATGCCATTATTACATCCCGTTTGGACTACTACAACTCTATTGTTCGGTATCTCAACTAATAACATCGGTCGATTGCAGCGACTCCAGAATGCAGCCGCTCGCCTTATCAACCGACAGGCTGTGAAAGTGCGAGCCCCTATTCTTCGCGAACGGCATTGGCTATCTCTATTCAACAGCGCATTACATTCGAGATCGCTGTTCTTACGTACAAGGCGCTGCACGAAGACGTCTCGCCTGTCTACATGCAGAAACTCGTGCGTGTCTATATGCCAGACAGACGTTTTCGGTCTGCTGACTCGAACGCACTAGTTGTTCTGAGAACACGCAGCAGAGCCGGTAACTACATTTACTCACGCAGCGGCAGCAGTGTGGAACGCTCTGTCGTCATGCAAGCGTTACCAGCAAAACATCACTGGAATCATTTAAATCTGTCTTGAAGACTCACCTGTTCACTGCAGCGTATATGTAATTCTAACCCTTACCAACATTACCTCACTTCGAGGCTATATTTGGCGGAGATAGATCGTAGAAATTGGTGGTGCAGAAAAGTTGATAAACAAGTGGAATTACTGATTGATAAGTATTATTCTTGCCTTAATATAATTCATAAAGTTGCAATAAACATATATTGAGTAGCAGTTGTGCTTAAAGTTAGTTAGTTATAGTATTTTAGAATACCTTAATATAGTGAGTGATAATAGGGTAACTCACTTAGGCTTCGATAATTTGTAAACAAGATTTAACAAACCTGATTATGTGGTAGAATATATAGGAGATAAAGTAACAACCATCAAACTACTTACATAAGATAATATCTGTGTAAGCCAGTACTTGCTAGATATTTTGATTAGGTATCTGTATCTGTATCTGTATTTTGACTGGCAAAATGTCCTATGGACACATCACGCCAGTGCGCATGGTGGCTCTTATGGATTAATTTTTTACATGTTGGGCTAGGCTAATCTGGAATGAATTCAGTGACGTACTTGATACAATGCTTGGAGGTAGAGAATTCCACTCTTTTATTGTGACTGGGAAAAAGCTGTTTCCAAATATGTTTGTCGAGTGCCTGATTTGTACTAACTGTTTATTATGTTTACGTGAGCATCTGGTGTTGCGTTTGGTGTATTGATCTAGTGGGATATCTATGAGGTTATGTTCCATTTTATATAATATGCTAAGTCTTTGGGTTTTTCTTCGTGATTGGAGGGTGTCCCACTGGAGATCTTTAAGGAGTTGTGTTACCGTTCCAGGCTCTCTAGAATAGTTGTTCTTACAAAATCTGGCGGCTTGTCTCTGGGTTCTTTCTATGAGTTTGATATTTCTTAGGCAATGTGGATCCCATGATGCTGACGCATATTCAAGTATGGGGCGGACAAGGGTTGTGTAGGCTATGGACTTGATTTGGGTTGGGCATTTATTTAAATTTCTTCTAATCATTCCCAATGTCTGTTGTGCTTTTTTTGTGACCGAGTTGCTTTGTATTGTCCAATTTAATGTATTTGATATATGTATGCCAAGATAACAGTGTGATTCAACAGATTTAAGTTGTTGTCCGCAGAATGTGTAGAGATTTGGTGTCGGTTTTCTTGAGGCTATTGTCATTGTATAACATTTAGTGGGGTTGAATTTCATAAGCCACGTGTGTTGCCATTTCTCAAGTTTGAGCAGATCGTTTTGGAGGACAGATGTGTCTTGGTCAGTTTTAATCGGTGAATATAACAGGCAGTCGTCTGCAAAAAGGCGAACAGTTGAGGAAAGATTGTCTGGCAGGTCATTTATGTAAAGTAGGAAAAGGAGAGGTAGCATTGTTGTTAAAATTAAGCAAGGGCGATAGTCGGGCGGCGTAACCTAAATAAGTAAAGCAGCCTAACGTAACGTAATTGATTGTATTTAAATTAGGTCACTACCGGTAATGTTAGCGTTCGTGTCAGGATAAATAGTTGGCTGTGTAATTGAAATTTGTAACCTAAAGTGTGCTGTAGTACACAGGAAACAGTCTTTATAAAGACTAAGTTAGTTAAGTTATTAAATAAATTCTGATCGGGATATGGCGCCTTGCAAGCGGCAAGTCAATGCAAAGCGACACTTGGTGTGCGATCACTGCCACAGCTGGGTAGATTTTGCATTGTCCGGCTGTGGGAAGTCATGGGCAGAAACCATGGAGGAAGGATTCACCTTTCAGTGCATTGGGTGTTGGAAGGTGGAGTGTCTGCAGAAGGAGATAGTTAGGTTGACAGATATTGTGAAGGGAATGGAGATGGGAATTAGCAAGGAGGCAGGTCGAATGGAGAGAGACGACAGGGAGAGAGGTGAGAATACTGCAAGACTGAAGGAGAATAGCAGTGGCAAGAAAACTGAGGAAAGGAGATTGAGAGGAGGGAAGGTGATTGGAGGGGAAGAAATTGGAAAATCGACAACAGAAAACGTGACAAGCGTGAAGGTGACAGGGAAGAAAGTGACCGTAGAGAAGGAGGGAGGGAAGATGGGAAGGGAGAGGAGAGAGGAAAACGAGATGGGACGAACGAAGAAGGGACGAAAGGAAGTGAGAGAAAATGTGATAGAAGAGAAGTCGATAAAAGGGAAGGTGACAAGAGAAAAAGCGACAGGAAAGAATGGATCGGAAGAGAATGTGACAGGAGAGAAGACGACAGGGGGGAAAGACAACAAGCAGACAGATGCAAACCGAAGAAGGAGCTATTCTAAGGCAGTGATAGAGGGGGCAATGAGGAAAGAGAGGGTGTTTATGGGCGACTCCATTATGAGAAAGACGGACAAGGCACTGAGCGAGGGGAAGGACATCGTTGTTTGTTTACCGGGGGCTAGGATTGAACATGTAACTGACAGGGTAGAGAAGGTATTGGGACATGGCAAGGGGGGTCTATACTGGTACATGTAGGAACAAATAATGCAGACAGGGAGGGAACAACTGCGATAGTACAGAAGTATAGACAGTTAGTGAGGAAGCTACAGAAGACGAGAGTTGAACAGGTTATTCTGTCAGGAATTTTGCCAGTAATGGGAGCAACGTATAGAAACTGTAAGAGGATGGCGATCAACGCACTAGTTGAGCAGATGTGTGACGAAGAGGGGGTGGGATTCACAGATTTATGGGGATACTTTGTTGGGAGGGAAGATATGTACATGAGAGATGGCCTCCATCTTAGTGGAAAGGGGGCAGCAGTTTTCTCAGAGAACCTGCTGCGATCTGTTGACAGTGGGACAGGTTGTATCTATTTAAACTAGATTCGCAGGGGGGACTCACAGAAAAGCCTGAAAATGGAGGCATAGATAAAGACAGCACAAATAAATCAGCAAATAACAGTGTGGAAAACTCTTCTGAAGCTGGATATAAATGTGTTTGTTTAAATGCAAGGAGTATAGTAAACAAAAGAAATGAACTAAACATTATGGTAGAAGATATTGACCCTCATATAATAGGTATAACCGAATCCTGGACCACCACCGATATATCAGATGCTGAATTGGGACTGAAGGATATGTAATGTTTAGAAAAGATAGAATAGGAAGAAAGGGAGGTGGAGTTATTTTATATATTAAAGAATCTATTCAGGCTTATGAAATAAAATTAGAAAGAGAAGCAGATTGCGAAGAAGCTGTTTGGTGTAACATAGTTACAGGAAACTCAACGTTAACAGTTGGGTTAGTTTATCGAAGTCCAAACATAAGCATAGAAGAGAATGAAAAAATACAAAACGCTATAAGGGAAGTAAGCAAACGGGACTGTATTATTATGGGGATTTTAACCACGGGCATATACAATGGAAATCTCTACAGAGTATGGGGAGTGAGGACCACAAGTTTTAGTTTTAGTTCAAGATACTTCCTTTCTCAACATGTGCTAGAACCAACCAGGGGTGAGAATGTGTTAGACATAGTTTTGTCCTCACAGAATGAATTAGTTGACAATGTCAAGATATGTGAGCCACTGGGGAGTAGCGATCACAACCAGATACATTTTACCATCAAAGTAAAATCAGAAAGGAATAGTAAAAAGCAGTATAGGAGAAATTTCCACAAAGGAAGGTATAAGGACATGAGGAAATATTTAGCAAAGATAGACTGGAATAACACACTGAAAAATAAGACGGCAACAGAATGCTGGAATGTATTAAAGAGTGAAATTAAGTGCATAGTCGATAAATTTGTACCCTTCAAAAAACAAGGAAAACGGTCCAAAAAGAAACACTTATCGAAAGAAGCCATTAGAAAAATTAAGTACAAACAAATGATGTGGAAGTCATATAGATGTACTGGAAATGATGAAGACTACAACAGTTATAAAGAAGCACTTAACCAAGCTACAGCTGAAATTAGAAATTCAAAGAGAAGCTATGAACAACAATTAGCTAGTAATATAAAACATGACAGCAAGAGTTTTTATGCGTATGTTGGAAGCAAACAGAAAGTTCAAAGAAAGAGATAAAAGTGGAGTCCTCTAGAAGATAGTGCAAATGATAATATCAGAGGGATTCTTGTGTAGAAGACCTGAATGAGTACTTTAGTTCAGTGTTTACACCAGGGAAGATATTAGTTCACTGCCAGTACCAGGGGCTAAGTTCAAGGGGGCAGATTCAGACTATTTAGGACAATTAATTGTAACCCCGGAAATGGTAGCTAAGAAAATAAGGGCTATGAAGGATAATAAATCACCTGGAGTGGATGGTATTCCACCCAAACTACTATTGGAAATTGTAGAACAAATTAGCATGCCGCTTGCAACAGTTTTCAATTTGTCATTAGAAGAGGGAGTGGTTCCTTTAGAATGGAAAGAAGCAAACATTATACCGTTATTTAAAAAAGGTTCGAGAAACAAGTCGGAGAACTATAGACCAGTGAGTTTAACATCAGTGATTTGTAAATTGTTAGAAAGACTAATTAAAGATCATGGTGGATTTTCTTGTTAAAACAAAACTTGATAAGCCCATCTCAACATGTGGTTTTTTTAAAAGCTGAGGTCATGCTTAACAAATATATTTATGTTTTTGGAAGACATCACTAGAGTGGGTGTTAGATGTGAGGGATCACCCAGTAGATATATTATAGATTTTCAAAAAGCTTTTGACAAAGTACCACATCAAAGATTACTGCTTAAACTAAAGGCCCATGGCATAGGAAATGGTATAATAAACTGGATAGAGCAATGGCTGATTGACAGAAGACAACGTGTAGTAGTTGATGGGGAGGCTTCAAACTGGAAATCGGTATTGAGTGGGGTACCACAGGGATCAGTACTAGGACTTATATTATTCTTAATATATATCAACGATTTGGATGATGAAATAACAAGCAAGGTGTTGAAATTTGCGGATGATACAAAAGTGTTTAGAAGGATTAAAAGTGATGGAGATAGACGGCATTTACAAGATGATCTTGACACGTTGATCAAATGGTCTGAAAAATGACAAATGTTGTTCAATTTTGGGAAGTGTAAATGCCTCCACACAGGACATGGGAACGAAGATATAGAGTATACAATGGGGGGGGGTACTGTACTAAGTACTACTGTAAAAGAAAAGGACTTAGGGGTAACCATTAGTGCTGATATGAAGGTTTCATAGCAGTGTGGAACTGCAGCTTCAAAGGGAAACAAATCCTTGGATTAATTGGGCGAAATAAAGTATATAAGGAAAAAGAACTAATAATACCACTGTACAAAACAATAGTGAGGCTTCATTTAGAATATTGTATACAAGCGTGGAGGCCATACCGCAAGAAGGACATAGATATGCTAGAAAGAGTACAGAGGAGAGTGACTAAAATGATACCAAAACTGAGGATCTTAGTTACGAAATCACACGCCCTAAAAAATGCGGTTTAACAACACTAGAGAGACAGGAGATTGAGAGGAGATCAGATAGAAGTGTTTAAAATATTGAAGGGTTATGAAAATATTGATAGAAATATTTTTTTCTCAGTTAAGAAAGATAGAAGGACTAGAGGACATGAACTTACATTGGCAAAGGAGCAGAGTAGATTGGATATAAGAAAGTTTTCATTTTCACAAAGGACTGTAAATGAATGGAACAGATTACCTGCTGATTGTGTGGGTGCTAGTAGCGTGAATGTTTAAAAATAAAATCGACACATACCTCAGACGGGCGGGATACACATAAATAAAAGGGTCGGACTCTCGATAAGCCAAAGGGCTTCCTTGTCCACCTGCCACCTAGAGTTAATTCTCTGGGTGGCAATCTTGTTAAACACTTGCAAGCGGCAAGTCAAGGCAAAGAGACACTTGGTGTGCGACGACTGCCACAGTTGGGTAGATTTTGCCTTATCCGGCTGTACGAAGTCATGGACAGAAACCAAGGAAGAGGGATTCACCTTTCAGTGCGTGGGGTGTTGGAAGGTGAAATGTCTGGAGAAAGAGGTAGCTAGGTTGGCAGATATTGTGAAGGGGATGGAGATGAGAATCAGCAAGGAGACAGATGGAATGGAGAGAGACGACAGGGATAAAGTTGGGAATACTGTGAAACTGAAGGAGCAGAGTAGTGGCAACAAGACCGAGGAGAGGAGACTGAGAGGAGGGAAGGTGATCGGAGGGGAAGAAAGTGGAGGATCGACGGCAGGAAATGTGACAGGTGTGAAGGTGGCAGGAGAGAAAGTGACCGTAGAGAAAGAGGTAGGAGGGAAAAGAGACGGGAGAGGAGAGAAGGAAATGCAATGGGAGGAAAGATGACGGGAAGAAAGGAAGTGAGAGTACATGTGACAGAAGAGAAGTCGGGAGGGACGATGACAGGAAGAAAGGTGACAAGAGAAACAGCGTCAGGAAAGAATGGAACGGACGAGATTGTGATGGGAGAGCAGAAGACAGGGGAACAAGATTACAACCAGACAGATGCAAACTGTAGAAAGAGCTACACTGAGGCAGTGATTGAGGGGGCAATGAGGAAAGAGAGGGTGTTTATGGGCGATTCGATTATGAGAAAGACAGATAAGACTCTAAGCGAGGGGGAGGACGTCGTTGTTCGTCTACCGGGGGCTAGGATAGAACATGTAACTGAAAGGGTAGAGAAGGTACTGGGGCATGGCAAGGGAGGGTCTATACTAGTACATGTAGGGACAAATAACGCAGAGAGGGAGGGAACAACTGGGATAGTTCAGAAGTACAGACAGTTAGTGAAGAAGCTAAAGAAGACAAGAGTAGAACAGATTATCCTCTCAGGAATTTTGCCAGTAATGGGAGGAAGGGGGCCGACATATAGAAACTGCAAGAGGATGGCGATCAACGCACTAGTTGAGCAGATGTGTAAAGAAGAGGGGGTGGGATTCGTAGATTTATGGGGATACTTTGTTGGGAGGGAAGATATGTACATGAGAGATGGCCTACATCTAAGTGGAAAGGGGGCAGCAGTTTCTCAGAGAACTTGCTGCAATCTGTTGACAGTGGGACAGGCTGCATCTATTTAAACTAGATTCGCAGGGGGGATTCACAGAGAAGCCTGAAACTGGAGGCACAGATAAAGACAGCAGAAATAAATCGGCAAAGAACAGCCTGGAAAACTGTTCTGAATCAGGATATAAATGCATTTGTTTAAATGCAAGGAGCATAGTAAACAAAAGAAGTGAACTGAACATTATGGTAGAAGATATTGACCCTCACATAATAGGTATAACCGAATCGTGGGCCACCACTGATATATCAGATGCCGAATTGGGACTAACAGGATATGTAATGTTTAGGGAAGATAGAATAGGAAGAAAGGGAGGTGGAGTTATTTTATATATTAAAGAATCTATCCAGGCTTATGAAATAAAATTAGAAAGAGAAGCAGATTGCGAAGAAGCTGTTTGGTGTAACATAGTTACAGGAAACTCAACGGTAACAGTTGGGTTAGTTTATCGAAGTCCAAACATAAGCATAGAAGAGAATGAAAAAATACAAAACGCTATAAAGGAAGTAAGCAAACGGAACTGTATTATTATGGGGGACTTTAACCATGGGTATATACAATGGAAATCTCTACAGAGTATGGGGAGTGAGGACCACAAGTTTTTAGTTTTAGTACAAGATAGTTTCCTTTCTCAACATGTGCTAGAACCAACCAGGGGAGAGAATGTGTTAGACTTAGTTTTGTCCTCACAGAAAGAATTAGTTGACAATGTCAAGACATGTGAGCCACTGGGGAGTAGTGATCACAACCAGATACATTTTACCATCAAAGTAAAATCAGAAAGGAATAGTAAAAAGCAGTATAGGATAAATTTCCACAAAGGAAGGTATAAGGACATGAGGAAATATTTAGCAAAGATAGACTGGAATAACACACTGAAGAATAAGACAGCAACCGAATGCTGGAATATCTTAAATAGTGAAATTAAGTACATAGTCGATAAATTTGTACCTTTCAAAAAACAAGGGAAACGGTCTAAAAAGAAACACTTATCGAAAGAAGCCATTAGAAAAATTAAGTATAAACAAATGATGTGGAAGTCATATAGACGTACTGGAAATGACGAAGACTACAACATTTATAAAGAAGCACTAAACCAAGCTACGGCTGAAATTAGAAATTCAAAGAGAAGCTATGAACATAAATTAGCTTGTAATATAAAACATGACAGCAAGAGTTTTTATGCGTATGTTCGAAGCAAACAGAAAGTTCAGGATAAGGTGGGTCCTCTAGAAGATAGTGCTGGAAATATAATATCAGAGGGATTCTTAATGGCAGAAGACCTGAATGAGTATTTTAGTTCAGTTTTTACCAGGGAAGATATTAGTTCACTGCCAGTACCAGAGGCTAAGTTCAAGGGGGCAGATTCAGACTATTTAGGACAGTTAGTTGTAACCTCGGAAATGGTAGCTAAGAAAATAAGGGCTATGAAGGATAATAAATCACCTGGAGTGGACGGGATTCCGCCCAAACTACTATTGCAAATTGTAGAACAAATTAGCGTACCGCTTGCAACAGTTTTCAATTTGTCATTAGAAGAGGGAGTGGTTCCTTTAGAATGGAAAGAGGCAAACATTATACCGTTATTTAAAAAAGGTTCGAGAAACAAGTCAGAGAACTATAGACCAGTGAGTTTAACATCAGTGATTTGCAAATTATTAGAAAGACTAATTAAAGATCACATGGTGGATTTTCTTGTTAAACATAACTTGATTAAACCCATCTCAACATGGGTTTTTAAAAGCGAGGTCATGCTTAACAAATATGTTATGTTTTTTGGAAGACATCACTAGGTGGGTAGATGAGGGATCACCAGTAGATATCATCTATTTAGATTTTCAAAAAGCTTTCGACAAAGTACCACATCAAAGATTACTCCTTAAGCTAAAGGCCCATGGCATAGGAAATGGTATAATAAACTGGATAGAAAAATGGCTGAATGACAGAAGACAACGTGTAGTAGTTGATGGGGAGGCTTCAAACTGGAAATCGGTATTGAGTGGGGTACCACAGGGATCAGTACTAGGACCTATATTATTCTTAATATATATCAACGATTTGGACGATGATATAACAAGCAAGGTGTTAAAATTTGCGGATGATACAAAAGTGTTTAGAAGGATTAAAAGTGATGGAGACAGACAGCATTTACAAGATGATCTTGATAGGTTGATCAAATGGTCTGAAAAGTGGCAAATGCTGTTCAATTTTGGGAAATGTAAATGCCTCCACACAGGTCATGGGAATGAAGAGGTAAAATATAAAATGGGGGGTACTGTTCTAAGTACTACTGTAAAAGAAAAGGACTTGGGGTTAACCATTAGTGCTGATATGAAGGTTTCAGAGCAGTGCGGAATTGCAGCGTCAAAGGGAAATCAAATCCTTGGATTAATTAGGCGAAATATAGCGTATAAGAAAAAAGAATTAATAGTACCGCTGTACAAAACAATAGTGAGGCCTCATTTAGAATATTGTATACAAGCATGGAGGCCATATCGCAAGAAGGACATAGATATGCTAGAAAGAGTACAGAGGAGAGCGACTAAAATGATACCAAATCTGAGGGATCTTAGTTACGAAATACGCCTAAAAGAATGTGGTTTAACAACATTAGAGACCAGGAGATTGAGAGGAGATCACATAGAAGTGTTTAAAATATTGAATGGTTATGAAAATATTGATAGAAACATTTTTTTCTCAGTTAAAAAAAATAGGACCAGAGGACATGAAGCTACATTAGTAAAGGAGCAGTGTAGATTAGATATAAGAAAGTTCTCATTCTCACAAAGGACTGTAAATGAATGGAACAGATTATCTTGGTGCTAGTACCGTGAATATGTTTAAAAATAAAATCGACACACACCTTAAAAAGACGGGATACATGTAGATAAAAAGTATTGGACTCTCGATAAGCCAAAAGGCTTCCTTGTCCACCTGCCATCCAGAGTAATTTTCTGGATGGCAATCTTGTTAAACACTGTTTTTCCATAGCCGATTGATTTTATTTACTTTTCATATACATTTAACCTAATTTATTGATGTTTACATAAATTTTACTTTATTAAAATAATAATAATATGATCTTAACTATTTTATTTCATGATATTTTATATCACATTCCTTTTGTACCTCTACTATATTTATTGCCTTAATTACTATTATTATTAGTTCATTTTATCTATGATATAACAACTACTGATTTTTATTCAAATGCATTATACATTTGTATATTGTTGTAAAGTGCTGTGAACAGTATTGGATGTGGTGCTTAACAAAATAAAATATTATTATAGCCAACAGCACTGCCATGCATTATGCAAACAAAGCTGATATGACATGGGTTACAGGCAGAGATCAGCAGGAAATGCACTGGCTGCCAGTGAACAGAGGCAGAGCAGTAATCAAGGCTTTTCAAGGCTGCAAGCCAGAATTTAAGGATATCAAGGCCTTGAACTGGGATTGGTGTAATTCAAGGATTTCAAAGCCCCGTACGGACCCTGTCATTATTACCACATTAAGAAATAACAACATACAGGAACATTGAGACGATAATCAAAACTCTCTTTGCAATTACATTTTCCAGTCATCTCACTTTGGTATCACGTCATGAAATAAACACTTTCACGCAGATGTTTACGTTTCCGAAAATTTTGGTTTGCGCTTCACGTCATACACTACATAACATTTATAACACCTATTCACATTTCCACGTTACCCAGTGATCAACATCAATTCTTTTGGCGATATCAACAAAACCCACTATTCACGCACCACTAATCTGCACATTAACAAACCCAATCAATCATGAGCTAAACCAATTTAAGGCTTAGTTTCGTCCATAACCCCTCCCACTCTACATACATCCGCAGCCCAGCAAAATGATATACAGTACATATTTGTGAGTGTGTGCTCATGTGTGTGCGTGCGAGTCAACTACCAAATGAGAACAAAACAAATCGGGAATTATAACATGTTAAGCGAGTCATTATCTCATTTCGCACACACTTGTCAGCTCCATTTTGAAAATTGTAGACCTGTCTCAGGATCTAGGGAGATATGAGATGTCACTGCGGCACTGTCACTAGTGCTGCCACCTATTGGTACTTCTTGGTCTTGTGTCTTCGTGGCTCTCATGTTTTTCATTTGGCAATACCTTGAGTCTCCCTTGTATATATCAGAAGGTGTATCTAGTCCAGTGTGGCTTCCACTGATGTTTTGCAAAGGTTCAAAAGCGGCTTCATCCTGGCAACAAAGAATGAAACATCTCACTTAAACCAACCTTGTTGAATATGAAATTATGCATACATGCTGAACATAAAAGGGTCTTGCAGTTAACCCAGCCGATCCCTGCAATACTGCCAGTACCGCGTGTTTGGAATGTGAATGTTCAGTTTACAATTTGAAAATTCTGCGGCTGAAATACACAAATTTTGCAGTTTATATCTCAATTTGCAAACTCTGTTTAGCAATTATAACATTAATTCTAATAATAAGAACGTTATATTAAAAAGACAGCCTTTGGCTGATTTAATGTT
This sequence comes from Paraescarpia echinospica, assembly GCA_020002185.1. Lineage (NCBI taxonomy): Eukaryota > Metazoa > Annelida > Polychaeta > Sabellida > Siboglinidae > Paraescarpia > Paraescarpia echinospica. The sequence continues at coordinate 85,964 of JAHLWY010006451.1, read as the reverse complement.
CTTAATACAGCTATACCAGGTGATCATAAATACCAGCTACTGGCAGCATTGTGTAGGCAAGTGTGGCTAATCGGAAGTTCCTGGAATCGCTCTTTCAAGTGGCTGGCTACCCTAATTGAGACTGCAAGTGGGATGAAGCACTACTGATTCTGCAAACTTCCTGCTAATAATGATCACCTAGCATGCTTGCTTGTGTAAGCTTACGCATGTACCTGCTGACCATTTAATTTCTACTGTCGTCAATAACAGAATTGCAGGCAACCAATAATAATGTCCTAGTATTTGAACATTCAGTGTTGCCACAGGTAAATGTTTCACCATTACTTTTGTTTACTGAAAGAAGTAAATAACCACAAATAGCTACATTAGTGTTTTCTGAGATACATCGACAATTGGTAGATCAGAGACCAATGGACCTAGGAAGCAAAAGAAAGCAGAAAGAGGCACCGGGGATGAGATGCAGTCACGATGCCCCAAGATAGCTGTAGCAATACATAGGTATTGTTGCCAAAGTTTGGCAATTTTGGTTCAGGGTCAAATGTATCTACACGACCACTCACCTCCATACTGCAAGCACTGCCTGCGAAGGCAACAACCGTGCCAAGAAGCGAGACGAACGCAAACACACCAAAGAAGGCCATCGTGGAGTAGTAGAGCTCACTCACAAATCTGACGTCCTCGCAATGAATGAATCCTGTTTCCTTCCAAATTATATCCTCTCGGATGTACTGAACATCTGGCATGTGAACACTACTGTACACACCATGGAAGTAGCTGCAATGAACATGCATGACGGTTAAGCACTAGGCCGTGGCATTCACACATGTGTCCAGCCACTGCAAAGAGGGCGTTAAGTCGCAAACATTTACTATGAAATGGAGGTGTGTACCTTTTTGGATTCCGCAAGTTGTCAGGTTTATTATGACACCTCATTTGTTGGAATAGCTTCTGTAGTTTTTTATTTATTGCTAAAACTGAAGGAAACTTTAAAAAGTAACATTTTGAGAAACGAGGTCATTTTGACAAATTTTGTCTTTTGTTTTCTAATAATTGGTTTCATTGTATTTTCATAAGTTTTTTTATTGCTTGTCGAGGAATATAAACTGCACTTTGAAAGGTAAAATTGTAATGTATGCATTTCTGTAAAAACCACAACATTTATGGAACATGATCTACAGCTATTTTTGCCTAGCAGAATAGGCCTTTGCAACTTGATATCCAGTTTGCTGTGGTGGGCCGTATATTCCATCACATCACAACACGAAGAACAGACAAGTTCATTATAAAATAAGAAATGCTACAGTTGCATATGGAGTTGACCATGGCACAAATCACTGTTTAAATTCCATGCCATTTCCATGCTTCGTTTAAAACAAATCCATCAACTTACGTTTGAGCACGATAATTACACAAAACGTATTTAAAGCTTAATTATAATATATCTAATTATACTATATATCTGTACTAGCTCACACCCCCCACAGAACACACCAAGGGCTGCAGTTATAAATCACCATTACATCATTTTGATCTTTTAACATTTGTTCCCACAAAGGTACCCTCTGAAGATGAGTGGTTTGCCAATGTGGTCCCATAGGCAGAGAACAAAACAGTATGGGTTTCCACCACAGTATTTCTGAAAACTTAGAATTTCAGGTTTTTCCACGCCATTTAGAAAATTCCACACTTTCAAGGCTTTGATTTTTGCTGTTCAAGGATTTCCATGCCCTGTATGAACCCTGATAAATATACACCTGTATGTAATTTTCATGTATGGTAGCTAAAGCTTCAAAGGGTTTTAAAGAGATGGAGAGGGTGCATTACAAATGATAGGATGACGAGAATTGTGGGCCAGTTATCTGACCGGTCTATGGTCACTTACTCTTGGCAGTAACACCGTCCCACCATGACCTTACACAGGGGATGTCCCATGTATCTCGAGATCAAGGGCCACACCTCGTAAAGGGCTGTGGAGAAGTTACCTTTCATCCCCATCAGTGCTGTCTGGGTGACTATGTTCAGGGCAGAAAGCATGCCCCAGAAGAATAACTGAAAGAGAGACCAACACACACGTATTACCCTGCTTATGAAAGGAGAGTCAAACTTCACTTTACGATCACCTTGGTAATACAGCCACCTCACAATTAAGGTCACTCTAGGATAGTCCTGGATTATTTCTGTAGCAGTAAAATATAGGAAATTAGTCTCGCTAATAAGGTCACCTCACTATTCAGGTCACTTGTCCAGTCCCAACGGTGACCTCAATAGAGAGGTTGCAAGTACATATATCCTGGGTGAGATTTACTGTTACACTGGCATCCACCAAATTAGTCGCTCATAAAATGTGATGCTAAATCAGTTCAAAATAAGTATGTAAGTAGTGTGAATTAAAAAAATAATAAAACTAGATATCATGAAATTATTATTATAAATATTTAAAATGCAACCTCGACTGGATCTAGTTAAAAAACTATAATTGGTAACTGGCAAATTTCTGCAGTTGTAACTGTTTCCAGTTTTTGAAACTATGCTGCAATTGTGATTGATTTTTTTCATGCAGCAATATAATAATTAGTACATCAATTATGACTATTGATGGTTTGAAAGTAGCAATTTTCAGAAAGTACTTATTCAAGTATTTCAGTGGTGACTTGTGTCTTTACAGCTTAGAGTACCCAAGTACAGATATTTAGTACTGGTGTCAATTAATCAAGCCGGTACTGTATCCTATGCAGCAGGGGCATTTCAGAAACAAAAATGAACATTATATGAAAGATAAACACTGTGCTCAAAGGTAATGTGTATACAATAGAATGGCTGGTTCAATTTGAAGGAACAGAAAACCGCATAACAAGATAAGTTCTCACTTGATGTATAGCATGATATCAAGTCGGACTGCTCAAAGAGCTCCACACATCACTCCTCATTGACCTGTTCGTTCAAACACCATCAGAGTTAAACGAAGCAACGTGCAGTGAACGATACTGTCTTTGCAAGAGCAGCAGGAGGGTTCTAACCCTGATTCTCTCAATCGAGAGTTGGATGTTCTAAACACTAATCCACAATGTCAGTGAAATAAGACACACAAGTCCACTTACATAACGCCGGCTCTTGTTCGTGACTGTATAAAACCCAATCACTGAGAGTATAGTTGGCTACGAAACAAAAACACAGTCTTAATTAATTACAGTACGTAGTATTTTGTACAGCAGAAGCAACATTATATTTCAACACAGTGCAGATTTTAAAACAAACACGAAACACATGGTAGGATTTTGTATCAATATAGAATCAGGGTAATAATCCTGACCCAGTAGCTTTCCCCCAAATATAAAAAGTTTATGAATTGTTTGAGGGCCTGAATTCTTCTTGTGAATAAATACAGAGCTCTGGGCCGCATTCAGAGTTTGTTGCAGCGCCACACTGCAACGTCGCTTTTTGCTCTGGAAGTCGATTTTGCCATTCAAAGTTACGCCATGCTGACTCCGCGACACACCAGCATGTTTCCAGTGATGTCCACCGTTATTAATTTCGCATTCGATGATTCTTTTTTAACGGTATTGTTGGTGCTTTTGAGGGCTTCAGTTCACACTGAAGTTTGACAAGTTGAGCTTTTACAAAACCTAGGTGTTCCTAACTGCTGCGATGGCGCATTTGCGTCGAAAACACATTCGAAATGAGTAGCATCCACTTTGAATGCGGCGAACATTGCGGTATGTAAAATTTAAGTGTTCACAGCGAACTACGATGGATTGCGACATCGCGGCACGGCCCGAAGTCTGAACACGGCCCTGGTTGCACTTTTAAATCATTTAAACCATTAAACAGTGTTTGTAATTTGGATTTTTCATTCACGAAATATTTAAATTGTATACATGATTATATATAAAACATATGCAAAAATAATACTGCTCTATCCGTTACACTTATATTTTAAGTAATCTTACATAATAATTTTTTTTTTAAATCATAACCGGTTACATTTGTGATGTAATCGCCCAATCTTTGATGGTTAACGTTCCTTACCGGCAGCCCAGTCCACCAGAGGGCAGGGCAGTGTCGGTGTGTGTATTTGCTAAATCGCCCTGCTATCGTTCCTCCGAGAGCTGCCAAAGCAAAACCTGGAACAAAGTGATACATTTATCTAATAATACTAAACAAATAAAGTATTCATGTTCCAACCAGGGTGCCTGAGGATAGAGCCAGAGATTTTATTTACACATCGCGAATACCTGGTAGCAGTTTCACAAAACAAGTTTGTGTACATTTGTAGATAATTTAGAACAAAACAGTAATAGTATAGATGTTCTTAATTACTGAATGTTGCATGTGCTCCTAAAAGCCAATCTATATGCAAGTCGCTATAGCTGGGGTGGGGGATTTGTTTATATTTAAGGCCATCTTCTTTTGGGGAGACAAGAGCCCTATACAGAGGGCCTTTCTTCAGAAGGTTACTGTATGTTCACTGGCACCCTGCCAAGACTCCTAGACATCTACAGTTAGGAAATGACATAACAACATCTGTCCCAAGGCTACATATTTAGCTGTATATAAGGAGGGTTTAGTGTGGATCAGGACTGGCTGTTGGGAAATGCAGCCAGACACTGCGATGGAGCAGTTTGTTAGAACAGACCCAAAGATGCATGCTGGAGCTGTGTGTAAGACAGGGTACCTGATGTAGCTGGCGACTACAGGGAGAAAGATTGACAGTCGAGCTATACCTCGCGTCAGAAGCACTGTCACAGAGCGCCCTGTGACAACCGGAAATATTGTTGTAGTATACATACAACATGAAACTCTACTGTGATTAATTCTGGCTGCGATAGATGTCGCCGCTGTCTGGACTTAGCATCCTGACCACAGCGTATTCCTGGAGTTTATTCCGGCTGCGATAAACGTCACCGCCATCGGAACCTGTCGTCCCGACACCGGTAGTATTTAGCAGGTATAGATTAGGTATTAGAGTTTGTATTGGTAGTATTTAGCAGGTATAGATTATGTATCAGTTTATATTGGTAGTATTTTGCTCATGTAATAAACTGTGAAAATGTATCATCCGACTTACCAATAGTGTGAATTAGGGTAGGCAGACAATTCAGCAATTACTGGGCTAGGTGGGTGAAAAAACTGCAAGGATGTGACCCATAACACTTGCCATACTCCTACTAGACTCCTAGGGAATGCTGAATTGTTCATACTTGTATATAATAAGTTACCTAATTATAAAAATATATAAATTTTTTAAAGACTATATATGGCATGCAAAAGCCAGTGGGAGTTCTTGAGAAAGCTGAAGCCTACACATAATAACTGATCCCTACCGCAGACCATCATGATCCCGCTGAAGACTGCCAAAGAAAGGCGGTAGCGTTTTTTGATCGGCAACCGAGTTATTAATTCCCCGCCACGGGTCACTTTGCATTCGTCGTCGTCTACGTCCTGGGAGTGGGGTTCCATCTCGATTTGGTCTTCGTACCCCACGACATGACCAGCCGTCGTGGTTTTGTCTACTGATTCGGTACTTCCTGTTTCTAAAGCCACCGAGGAAGGCTCAGGAAAATCCACCACAGCCTGCGACATTTCCCTTCGACTCTTTGTCAATATAACTGTCTCTTAGGCGCTAATTTGATCACCCGTAGAAAGGCCAAATGTAGGTAAATTTGAATATGTATTGATGAAAATCACACCCCTATTCTGGCGTCGAGTGCGGCTTCTTTTCAATTACGAAGTCGTTTCAATCAAGTACGTCATTGCATTGTGATTGTCATTGACACTGTCACACTGACTCGCACTGTCACAGACACAGGCATAGCGTAGCCAGGGAATGGTGACAAAAACCTTATCCGACTTATTTTTCTGCATTATCGGTGCGTGTCCGATCATCATCGTGTAGTCGTGTTGGTTGTACCGTCATTCGAACACGCCAACCCGTGTCCGGTTGAGGCGTGACCCAGTTCGCTGCAGGACTAACGCTGGCTTACCACAAGTGACCCCGTTCGGAAATAAACAACCAAATTAACCAATGAATTCATTGATAGATGGCGTCATTGGCAACACTGCGACTTTATCGTCAGAGGGCTACGACTGATGTCCAAGTCCGCCATGTGGCGCCACTCTTATTTGCATACCAACATAATTATAGTGCTGCCAACTACTGTGAAAATGACGACATCTTCAACCAAATGTAGTAGTGCCAAGAGGCCAGGTTCTGTCTACAGAGACAATGCTTGTCAACCAAATGTAGGTTTTCGTTTAATAAAATAAGAAGAGTAATATAAACAATTAACTGCTGCATGCATCATAAATTATGATAATTTTATTAGAAACACAATAAACACACGTAGAGCAGTGTGGGGCAAAGCGCCCCCGGGCGACGCGCATTCCCACATATCTCGGCAGGTGTTACTTTTATTGGCGCATTCTACCATTCAAACGATGAAACATGATGCCAAACCATTTTGGTTACTTTAGATTTAACCAAAAAGTTACATGATTTGAATTTTTATTATAATAAAAGTTACTGCTTCAAATAGTTCCATAGCAAAGGTACTTTAAAAAATTGAAATATTCATTCACTTATGTAACAAATATCTTGCTCTAGATAATGCGAGCTATAATGTGATTTTCGTATTTTCTCAAACTCTTATGTCACGTTCAATGTGGGGCTAAGCGCACCCACTGTGTGGGGCAAAACGCACCGAATTGAAGAAAAAAAATGGAAATGGTTCTTGCACAAATTGATCTATATAATATTTAGAACACGAGTTTTCACAACAATTCATTGAATGAACGCCCATTTATATGTCAGTTTGACTAATACCCCTGATCAAAGCCACCATATTGATTAAAGCCGCTGATCCTGACAGGGCCGCTGCTTTTGAGGGGAACTTTTTAGCAGTAACGTTTAGCAGTAGCGCCGCGCGGCGGGATGTGCGTCACGTGTTGCCACGGAAGTGACGACTGGCGTCATTTCTGCCCCCTTCTACAAGTATAAGGGAATCTTTTTGGATTAACCCGGACTACGACAGTAGAGGTCTACTGTGCAAAGGACAGCAAAAGAAACAGTCGAGGTAATTAGAACGACCAATGCTACTCTCGATGTTGTAAGTAGATACCGTTAGTCAAGTTTTTATTAAGATCTGGCCTACCACACACACACACGCACGCACGCACGCACGCACGCACATACACACATGCACATACACGTGTGCGTGCGTGTGCGCGCGCATCTTGATGAATGGATGGAAGCATGCATGCATGTGTGTATGCATGTATGGATTTTAGCATACATGGCGGAGGGCGCCGCTGATGGGGACAGGTCGGTTACACGCTATCCAATGTTACTCCAGAACCATCTGCGATTTACAGTTTAGACGATATTACTTTTCTCGTCGGCGTTGTTGGCGAGTTTTGTTGACATTGAATGATCTGAGCGACCTGGACGACCTTTGAGTTTTCCACGTGTTTGGAGCGGTCCACATTGACTAGCAGAAAATGCATTCATCTTGCAGAAGCTTAGCGAACAACTGGGAGGCACAAGCGCGCTCTGCTAGCTGGCAGTCATCCGCCGAATGCAACGCACTTCGCGTAAAACAGATGTATTTATTGGGCCAATGTCTCAAAAAGTATACAATTGACAAAACTCGTGTCTTTTGTCTCTCACATCGTCAATTGTAAAGTCAGTCTAACGAAATTGTCACCATATATTGATGTCACTAAGTTCTTTCAGGACATGTAAGGTCTGACAGCCTTGTATTGGGAATGTCCAATACAAAAATCATGTTTAAAAAATGAAAACAAAAAAATGTACACTGCGTTTTGTACAATGACCAATTTTTGCGTGTCCAGCATCATCGGTTTACACGGGTCAATCACATTAATTTATTGTTGTTGTTGTAGGATACCTATACATGTAATCTTTTCCTACATGTTAAGTAAATGATATACACAAAAATATGGGTCTAAACCAAATACGACGAAAATATAACACGCTGAAGTAAACAAATATGGAGTGGCATTTTAGCTGCGTGTCCAACGTCATAGATAGAAAATACTATCTTCAAAACAATACGAAACGTACGCCGTTTTTTGTTTGTACGTACCAGCAACCACCATGCTATAACTCCATCAATGGCAATAGCAATATTCACAATATTTCTTAGTCAAACGATATTGGAGCGTGTCCACCGTCACTGCGTGTCCATCGTCATCTGTGTGATTACCGAAACACACTGCTGAGAGCGCGCTCTACTTTGATATATAGGAACTACAGTGATCAGTGCATCCGTGGCGGTCGTCTTTATGCTGGTGGGTATTTTTTCGTTTCCTACAATAAATATTTGATGAGTTGTGGTTCTATATGTATTTTTTTTCCAGATAAAATGGTGTAACAGAATAAGGCTAATAATTATGGTACATTAATAAAGGTAACACCACTTATCTGGGTCTAAACCAACATTTTCAGGATCAAGGAATTCATTTCTGCATATGTTATATCATCAGATGACGGCCATATTGAAATTCAAGATGGCTCCCCTGCGTATGCGTTTTACGAATATAATTTTAGCGCCTCTTGAGGTTGAGGAATCCTTATGGGTTCATATATGAATACGTATATATTCACGAGTATGTAAATATTTTTGACAGTGGTTTCCGAGCTATATTCTGAACAATAAGATAAATAGTAGTGCATATACTGGTGAAGACAAATATGTCATTGGTTAAGAATAGACAACACAAATGGTTACATTTCAAGTTCACGTCAGCGATATTGAAAGCATACTCAACATCGTGTTGACAACATGTCTTGAGGTATAGTGGCAATTTATGCAGAAACCACAACATGTGTTCTCAGCAATAACATTTGGTCGATGTCGAGATCAAATCAATCGCCCACAAAGAGTGACGATTGTGCTGTAAGTTTAATAGAAGTCCATAATCTTGGGAGATGAGGATGGTGACAGGGCCATATATATCACAGGTATCTAGATGGAGTTGGAAGGTAGTGTTTGAATTGCCAATTAAAAACTAAACAAAGCATAAATGTACTACTGTCTGTCATACAACACAACTTTGTTAAATACAACATTTAAACATTTCTGTAATCCAACAATCGCTGAAATTCGCGCATATATGCAGACTCCGAGTACAAACTTAGTCATGGACAAAACTATGTAATGCAAACGGAATACACTGCTAAGGGCACATGGAATTACAGTAGAGCAGATATGCGGACGAAATGACAGAAAAACGCCAATTATGACAAGGAGCACAATCAGACTGACTGGCGTACCAGACATAGTACTTCTCATCATTGCAGATTGCTCCATACCTCGACACAATGTGTGAGCAGTGCATGTAGTGCAATGTGGATGATGCCCAGCAATAATGTATCATATACATTACATCCCAGTTGGCAACTGTCGGAAGAGTATATATTATATGTAGTAGATATTATACTGACATCCTCAAGTAACCAATAAGAGAACGCAGAATATATAGCCGAACCACTCAGAAGTTGTTTCATTATTTGCTACAATGTACAAGTTCATTTGTTTCCGGCGGATAGGTAATCATCAGCACCGAAGATCAGATAGTTGTGACCACAGTCCATAAAGCCACCAACGACCTGCAGTACCTTCAGCCATGAACACAAGAGGAGGCGGACATCGGCAGCATATTACTCTATGTAGCACAATGTGTTCACCAAGGATTTCCCAAAGTGGATATCCGGTAGTGTTTACAGCTGTGGTTATTCTGGTCGTAAGGTATTCCTTGCTGTTGAAATAAATGAACGTTTTGCGATTAAAACCCAGTGTTGTCCCATTGCAACCCATGCCATTGTCAACGATCTGTGATATCGGAAACATTAATGCTATGGTATGTCCTGAGTTGATGTGTGACATAGTCTCCAATTTCCTTGGTCGAAGGAAGAAGTTGGCATGGTTAGCATGACCTCCATTCCCCGCTGTTACAGATGTCTTCCTCGCCCTGTCATCACAATCGTAAGAAGTCGACTCATGTAAACTAAATGAGATACAGAGGTTAATCGCCGAATTTACATTAAGACTTTTGCATTTAGCAGGATGAAACAAGGAAACAGCTGTTTGACCAGGGGTCTGGTACGTCTTGGAATACCCCACCAACAAAACATGCATTGCACCAACTTGTGAGAAGGGCTGTTTATCAAATTGGTTATGTCATGTCACAAACTCTTGTGCCAAATCTACATCTGCCTGGTCTTGGACACTATGGTTGGAACCCTCAGTATGGAAACCATGCTGGACTTAAACCCCAGAGGCAACGATGCAATGCCATGACCTAGTGCACCATCAGTGTAGTCCAATTTATATATTATTTTTCATGTATATGTATGTTGTGAGGTATATTATGGTTGAGAATATAACTGAGTAAAATTTTACAACTGCCTGAAAGGTTGTAATCGTGAAGACACGTACCCTACACCAGGTATGGATTCCCAAACCCAACACACGTTGAGAACATGTTCCTAGAACATATATATATATATATATATATATATGTACATTGTATGCAGTATTGTAATTTTTCGTCGATGACGCTGGACACACGGTGAAAATCACGTTTGACTTCAAGTGACTGTCATAACAAAAGTAACACATATTACATTGAACAATTTACGGAAAATATGCCTCAATATATATACAATGAGAAAATATAACTTAATTGTTCAGAATCAAACATTTATTTTTGGACCTGCTAAAACATAATTATACACTTTTTTGGGACATTCGCCCTAATTTATCCGGCACAAACACATTTAATGATGATACAGTACTATCGAGGCAGAAAACTCGAGAACTATATGATTGCTCGTGTATTGTGTTGGAGAACACAACAGACATTCAGAAAATACAAACCTGACATTAATTTGATGCAGAATGAGTGTTGTCAAACATTATGATTTTAATACTGGGCGGAATAGCGTAAACCACATAGACATTTCGAACAATAATGAGCTATGTAACCATGCACGGTCCACATACCTATCCCGTCACATGGGTATTAATTGGGTGATCTCGCAATTTGTTTTTAAATCAATGTCATCGTCGGATTTAGGACTGTACAGGCCCCTGGGCAGTGGATGTCTGGCATCGTAGCATAACAATTCTCCCTCCACCCTACCTAGTGCAACGAGGAGTTCACAACGCAATAACATTGCCCATTTTAAACACAACTCTGCATCATATATCAATTTCAGTTCAGAAAGTACACCGACTATTTGTTAGTTGTCATGCTTCCACGTAGGTTCACAGCAGGCTTTTTATTTGACCCAAAACCGCGGGGTCTTTACTCAAACACTTTTTGTGGAGGTCCCCATAACAATTATTTTGCGATGGCCCCTGTATAACTGCTCCGTCAGCCCTGCCCTAAATCTGGCTCTGATCAATATTACAGTTAGTAGGGTCTCCAGACAAAATACAACCACACAAAACATTCCAAACAACTATCCTCACTTATTCCGAAGCCGAGGGTGATCGATGAGTCGAATGGGTGATCTTTTTTGCAAACTTCCTTTGCCTACCCTGCGTTTCCTGGAAATCACGACTTGTCCTTTCTCTGATGTTAACTTCCAATTCTTCCTATGTCCGCTTCTCTTTTGCTTGACTCTCATCGTTCTATGTAATATGTTTCTATCAGGCCACTGAATCTCGTTACTATATACTTTGAATTTTTCTCACTGCAGACAGAATATCTTTATGCTACATGCCTATATTGGTAATTACATTTCGGGCTTCACCGTTTGAGACATGGTCTGTGTATGGGATGCGAAAGATGACACGATAACATCTCATCTGCTTCGCTTCGTCTTGGTTCGTCTGCATACCTCATATGCATCCAGGGAGAAAGATCGATATGACCAGAGTTGTTAGTCAAGAATGCAAGTTTTTCTGCATTGTTTTCCATCTCATAATCTGAAGTTGTGTTGTCAATGTGATGTGCCAGGGTAGTCGGTTCTTGTCTGTAGCCAGCTACGGCGTCGATGTCATCAGTGGTCGCTCTTCATCAAATGCTGAGCATGCATGTCTGACCTTCATATGCATCTCTGATTATGCTTTCGAGGAAATTATTAGAGAGTACCGAGTTGGGGACTGGGAATAATCTTGTCCGACTAATCCCCTGTGTTAGTGTCGATAGGACCAGCGCTGCTGTTCTTCGCGTGCACTTGTTTGAAGACATGAGCAAGTTTACGACCGATGTTGTATTTTATCATGGTTGCAGAAAGAGGAGGAGAAAACGAGAGCGACATATATATATATATATTATATATATATATATATATTATATGTCTGTGTGTGTATGTGTGTGTGTGTGTGTGTGTGTGTGTGTGTGTGTGTGTGTGTGTGTGTGTGTGTGTGTGTGTGTGTGTGTGTGTCGCTCTCGTTTTCTCCTCCTATATATATATATATATGTATATATTCAGCTAGCTGCTCAGGAAAAATTGGAACAACAATAAATTTACTCTTAGTTATAAACACCGCTACTTTCATTTTAAACATTCTACCAACCCTATTATGTGGATGCGAATCGTGATTACTAGAAAACAAGCCAAGAAAACAAACTTAGTTATTGATTTGATCAATACAACCTCTGGGACCCTCAACTACAATTATAACAATCAGAAGACGTATGAGCCGGCTCAGCCATGTCACGAGGCTCCCACCTGCCCAACAAGAACTAAGGTGGACACCAGCTGGTCAGAGAATGAGAGGACGACCGATAATGAAAGGCGCCTTACCGTCGACCGCGACCTATATCTGGTCACACAAAAATGGAGCGACGTCAGAATGCTGGCGAAAAACAGATATGTGTGGAATGTTTTGACTGCGGGATGCGTCTATTGACCAGGGAGCCGTAAGTAAGTCACTCTTCTGACTTCCATCGTGTCATACAGATCTGGGTGAATGCATCAATCATAGCTGCTCTTCCTGCATTCGTTCATTCCGCTAATTTTTTTCAGTTCTGGTTGTCTTTTCCTTTTGATGAATTTGACATCTGCTTCCAGTTCTTCTCATAAAATTGGGAAGTCGCCTTGCTCGCATGTTTGAGGGCAGTTCGTGATGTTCTGGTTTCAGCTGTAAAGTTCGCAGCTGTATTCGCTCATCTGCTGATGATGTTGTTTTCTCTTGTGAGCGTTTTTCCGATTGTCATGTCTCTAAATATTTGTTACGCTCGTTTCATATGGTTCCTGTTCCTATTCCTGTTCATGTTCATGTCATCGTATATGTCCTTGCATTGGATTTCTATCCAGTTTTCCTTAGCTAATTGTTAGTTTGTTCCCTTTTAAATTTGAAGTTGCAGCCTATTCGTCTATTTCTCCATACTTTCAGCACTTTCGCTACTGATAGCAGCACTTATTATTGTTTTTATCTTACCTGTTGGAGTGCTTTTCCCTCCTATCTTTGATCTGAACCTCTTCTACACTTCAGTGTTGAGATTATTTGAGCTCTTCAAAACCCAACTATATCCTGCCGTTCTTCTGTGTATTGATCATTTACATTCCAAAAAGCATCGTAACGTAGTCACTGTCACTACCTACGTCTGCATTACGGGTAGTATGGCGAATCAATACCTAGTCATTACCACTACTTACGTCGGCAATGCTGGTAGTATGGCGAATCGTTACCTAGTGATTGTCACAACCTACGTCAGCACTACGGGTAGTATGGCGACTCAATACCTAGTCATTGTCACTACCTACGTCTGCTATACTGGTAGTATGGCGAATCATTACCTAGTCATTGTCACTATCTACGTCAGCCCTACTGAGAGTATGGTGAATCATTACCTAGTCATTGTCACTATCTACGTCTGCACTACTGGTAGTATGACGAATCATTACCTAGTCATTGTCACTGCCTACTTCTGCACTACTGGTAATATGGCGAATAAATACCTAGTCATTGTCACTACCTACGTCTGCACTACTGGTATTATGGCGAATCATTCCCTAGCCATTGTCACTAACTACGTCTGCACTACTGGTAGTATGGTGAATCATGACCTAGTCATTGTCACTCTCTACGGCTGCACTACTGGTAGTATGCCGAATCATTACATAGTGATTGTCACTACTTACGTCTGCACTACTGGTAGTATGGCGAATTAATACCTAGCCATTGTCACTACCTACGTCTGCACTACTGGTAGTATGGCGAATCATTACCTAGCCATTGTCACTACTTACGTCTGCACTACTGGTAGTATGGCGAATTAATACCTAGCCATTGTCACTACCTACGTCTGCACTACTGATAGTATGGCGAATCATTACCTAGCCATTGTCACTACCTACGTCTGCACTACTGGTAGTATGGCGAATCATTACCTAGTCATTGCCACTACCTACGTCTGCACTACAGGTAGTACGGCGAATCACTATCTAGTCATTGTCACTACCTACGTCTGCACTACTGGTAGTACGACGAATAATTACCTAGTCATTGTCACTACCTACGTCTGTACTACTTGTAGTATGGCGAATCATTGCCTAGTCAATGTCACTACCGACGAATGTACTACTTGTAGTATGGCGAATAATTACCTAGGTATTGTCACTATCTACGTCTGCGCTACTAGTAGTATGACGAATAATTACCTAGTCATTGTAACTACCTACGTTTGCACTACTGGTAGTATGGCGAATCATTACCTTGTCATTGTCACTGACTACGTCTGCACTACTTGTTGTACGGCGAATCATTACCTAGTCATTGTCACGACCTACGTCTGCACTACTGGTAGTATGGCGAATCATTACCTAGTCATTGTCACTACCTACGTCTGCACTACTGGTAGTATGGCGAATCATTGCCTAGTCATTGTCACTACCGACGTATGTACTACTGGTAGTATGGCGAATTATTACCTAGTCATTGTCATTACCTACGTCTGAACTACTATGGCGAATCAATACCTAGTCAATGCCACAACCTACGTCTGCACTACTGGTAGTATGGCGAATCATTACCTAGTCATTGTCACACCCTACGACTGCACTACTGGTAGTATGGCGAATCATTACCTAGTCATTGTCACTACCTACGTCTGCACTACTGGTAGTATGGTAAATCATTGCCTAGTCATTGTCACTACCGACGCATGTACTACTGGAAGTATGGCGAATCATTACCTAGTCATTGTAACTATCTACATCAGCACTACTGGTAGTATGGCGAATCATTACCTAGTCATTGTCATTACCTACGTCTGCACAAGAATGGCGAAACAATACCTAGTCATTGCCACTATCTACGTCAGCACTACTGGTAGTATGGCGAATCATTACCTAGTCATTGTCACTACCTACGTTTGCACAACTGGTAGAATGGCGAATTAATACCTAACCATTGTCACTACCGGCGTCTGCACTACTGGTAGTATGGCAAATCATTACATAGCCATTGTCACTAACTACGTATGTACTACTGGTAGTCTGGCGAATCATTACCTAGTCATTGTCACTACCTACGTCAGCACTTCTGGTAGTATGGCGAATCATTACCTAGTCATTCTCACTACCTACGTCTGCACTACTGGTAGTATGGCTAATTAGTACCTAGCCATTGTCACTACCTACGTCTGCACTAGAGGTAGTATGGCGAATCATTAAATAGCCATTGTCACTACCTACGTCTGCACTACTGGTAGTATGGCGAATCATTACCAAGTCATTGCCACGACCTACGTCTGCACTACTGGTAGTACGGTGAATCATTACCTAGTCATTGTCACTACCTACGTCTGCACTACTTGTAGTATGGCGAATCATAGCCTAGACATTGTCACTACCAACGAATGTACTACTGGTAGTATGGCGAATAATTACCTAGTCACTGTCACTATCTACGTCAGCACTACTGGTAGCATAGCGAATCATTACCTAGTCATTGTCAATACCTACGTCTGCACTACTGGTAGTATGACAAATCATTACCAAATCATTTCCCCACATACGTCTTCACTACTGGTAGTATGGCGAAACATTCCCTAGCCATTGTTACTAGCTACGTCTGCACTACTGGTAATATTGTGAATCATTACCTAGTCATTGTCACTCCCTACGACTGCACTATTGGTAGTATGGCGAATCATTACATAGTGATTGTCACTACCTAAGTCTGCACAACTGGTAGTATGGCGAATTAATACCTAGCAATTGTCACTACCTACGTCTGCACTACTGGTAATATGGCGAATCATTACCTAGCCATTGTCACAACCTACGTCTGCTCTACAGGTAGTATGGCGAATCATTACCTAGTCATTGTCACTACCGACGTATGTACTACTGGTAGTATGGCGAATCATTACCTAGTCATTGTCACTATCTACGTCAGCACTACTGATAGTATGGCGAATCATTAACTAATCATTGTCGTTACCTACGTCTGCAGTAGAATGGCGAATCAATACCTAGTCATTGCCACTATCTACGTCAGCACTAATTGTAGTATGGCGAATCATTACCTAGTCATTGTCACTACCTACGTCTGCACTACAGATAGTATGGCGAATTAATACCTAGCCATTGTCACTAACTACGTCTGCACTACTGGTAGTATGGCGAATCATTACCTAGCCATTGTCACTAACTACGTATGTACTACTGGTAGTCTGGCGAATCATTACCTAGCCATTGTCACTAACTACGTATGTACTACTGGTAGTCTGGCGAATCATTACCTAGTCATTGTCACTGTCTACGTCAGCACTACTGGTAGTATGGCGAATCATTACCTGGTCATTGTCACTACCTACGTCTACACTACTGGTAGTATGGCGAATTAATACCTAGTCATTGTCACTACCTACGTCTGCACTACTGGTAGTATGGCGAATCATTACCTAATCATTTTCCCTATATACGTCTGCACTACTGGTAGTATGGCGAATCATTCCCTAGCCATTGTCACTAGCTACGTCTGCACTACTGGTAGTATGGTGAATCATTACCTAGTCATTGTCACTCCCTACGACTGCACTATTGGTAATATGGCGAATCATTACATAGTGATTGTCACTACCTAAGTCTGCACAACTGGTAGTATGGCGAATTAATATCTAGCCATTGTCACTACCTACGTCTGCACTACTAGTAGTATGGCGAATCATTACCTAACCATTGTCACAACCTACGTCTGCTCTACAGGTAGTATGGCGAATCATTACCTAGTCATTGTCACTACCGACGTATGTACTACTGGTAGTATGGCGAATCATTACCTAGTCATTGTCACTATCTACGTCAGCACTACTGGTTGTATGGCGAATCATTACCTGATCATTGCCGTTACCTACGTCTGCAGTAGAATGGCGAATCAATACCTAGTCATTGCCACTATCTACGTCAGCACTACTTGTAGTATGGCGAATCATTACTTAGTCATTGTCACTACCTACTTATTTCTGCATTACAGGTAGTATGGCGAATTAATACCTAGGCATTTTCACTACCTACGTCTGCACTACTGGTAGTATGGCGAATCATTACCTAGCCATTGTCACTAACTACGTATGTACTACTGGTTGTCTGGCGAATCATTACCTACCCATTGTCACTAACTACGTATGTACTACTGGTTGTCTGGCGAATCATTACCTAGCCATTTTCACTAACTACGTATGTACTACTGGTAGTCTGGCGAATCATTACCTAGTCATTGTCACTGTCTACGTCAGCACTACTGATAGTATGGCGAATCATTACCTAATCATTGTCACTACCTACGTCTACACTACTGGTAGTATGGCGAATTAATACCTAGCCATTGTCACTACCTACGTCTGCACTACTGGTAGTATGGCGTATCATTACCTAATCATTTTCCCTACATACGTCTGCACTACTGGTAGTATGGCGAATCATTACCTAGTCATTGTAACTATCTACGTCAGCACTACTGGTAGTATGGCGAATCATTACCTAGTCATTGTCATTACCTACGTCTGCACAAGAATGGCGAAACAATACCTAGTCATTGCCACTATCTACGTCAGCACTACTGGTAGTATGGCGAATCATTACCTAGTCATTGTCACTACCTACGTCTGCACAACTGGTAGAATGGCGAACTAATACCTAACCATTGTCACTACCGGCGTCTGCACTACTGGTAGTATGGCAAATCATTACATAGCCATTGTCACTAACTACGTATGTACTACTGGTAGTCTGGCGAATCATTACCTAGTCATTGTCACTACCTACGTCAGCACATCTGGTAGTATGGCGAATCATTACCTAGTCATTCTCACTACCTACGTCTGCAACACTGGTAGTATGGCTAATTAGTACCTAGCCATTGTCACTACCTACGTCTGCACTAGAGGTAGTATGGCGAATCATTAAATAGCCATTGTCACTACCTACGTCTGCACTACTGGTAGTATGGCGAATCATTACCAAGTCATTGCCACGACCTACGTCTGCACTACTGGTAGTACGGTGAATCATTACCTAGTCATTGTCACTACCTACGTCTGCACTACTTGTAGTATGGCGAATCATAGCCTAGACATTGTCACTACCAACGAATGTATTACTGGTAGTATGGCGAATAATTACCTAGTCACTGTCACTATCTACGTCAGCACTACTAGTAGTATGGCGAATCATTACCTAGTCATTGTCAATACCTACGTCTGCACTATTGGTAGTATGGCAAATCATTACCAAATCATTTTCCCTACATACGTCTTCACTACTGGTAGTATGGCGAAACATTCCGTAGCCATTGTTACTAGCTACGTCTGCACTACTGGTACTATGGTGAATCATTACCTAGTCATTGTCACTCCCTACGACTGCACTACTGGTAGTATGGCGAATCATTACATAGTGATTGTCACTACCTAAGTCTGCACAACTGGTAGTATGGCGAATTAATACCTAGCAATTGTCACTACCTACGTCTGCACTACTGGTAATATGGCGAATCATTACCTAGCCATTGTCACAACCTACGTCTGCTCTACAGGTAGTATGGCGAATCATTACCTAGTCATTGTCACTACCGACGTATGTACTACCGGTAGTATGGCGAATCATTACCTAGTCATTGTCACTATCTACGTCAGCACTACTGATAATATGGCGAATCATTAACTAATCATTGTCGTTACCTACGTCTGCAGTAGAATGGCGAATCAATACCTAGTCATTGCCACTATCTACGTCAGCACTAATTGTAGTATGGCGAATCATTACCTAGTCATTGTCACTACCTACGTCTGCACTACAGGTAGTATGGCGAATTAATACCTAGCCATTGTCACTAACTACGTCTGCACTACTGTTAGTATGGCGAATCATTACCTAGCCATTGTCACTAACTACGTATGTACTACTGGTAGTCTGGCGAATCATTACCTAGCCATTGTCACTAACTACGTATGTACTACTGGTAGTCTGGCGAATCATTACTTAGTCATTGTCACTGTCTACGTCAGCACTACTGGTAGTATGGCGAATCATTACCTAGTCATTGTCACTACCTACGTCTACACTACTGGTAGTATGGCGAATTAATACCTAGTCATTGTCACTACCTACGTCTGCACTACTGGTAGTATGGCGAATCATTACCTAATCATTTTCCCTATATACGTCTGCACTACTGGTAGTATGGCGAATCATTCCCTAGCCATTGTCACTAGCTACGTCTGCACTACTGGTAGTATGGTGAATCATTACCTAGTCATTGTCATTCCCTACGACTGCACTATTGGTAGTATGGCGAATCATTACATAGTGATTGTCACTACGTAAGTCTGCACAACTGGTAGTATGGCGAATTAATACCTAGCAATTGTCACTACCTACGTCTGCACTACTGGTAATATGGCGAATCATTACCTAGCCATTGTCACAACCTACGTCTGCTCTACAGGTAGTATGGCGAATCATTACCTAGTCATTGTCACTACCGACGTATGTACTACTGGTAGTATGGCGAATCATTACCTAGTCATTGTCACTATCTACGTCAGCACTACTGATAGTATGGCGAATCATTAACTAATCATTGTCGTTACCTACGTCTGCAGTAGAATGGCGAATCAATACCTAATCATTGCCACTATCTACGTCAGCACTACTTGTAGTATGGCGAATCATTACCTAGTCATTGTCACTACCTACGTCTGCACTACAGGTAGTATGGCGAATTAATACCTATCCATTTTCACTACCTACGTCTGCACTACTGGTAGTATGGCGAATCATTACCTAGCCATTGTCACTAACTACGTATGTACTACTGGTTGTCTGGCGAATCATTACCTAGCCATTGTCACTAACTACGTATGTACTACTGGTTGTCTGGCGAATCATTACCTAGCCATTGTCACTAACTACGTATGTACTACTGGTAGTCTGGCGAATCATTACCTAGTCATTGTCACTGTCTACGTCAGCACTACTGGTAGTATGGCGAATCATTACCTAATCATTGTCACTACCTACGTCTACACTACTGGTAGTATGGCGAATTAATACCTAGCCATTGTCAATACCTACGTCTGCACTACTGGTAGTATGGCGAATCATTACCTAATCATTTTCCCTACATACGTCTGCACTACTGGTAGTATGGCGAATCATTACCTAGTCATTGTAACTATCTACGTCAGCACTACTGGTAGTATGGCGAATCATTACCTAGTCATTGTCATTACCTACGTCTGCACAAGAATGGCGAAACAATACCTAGTCATTGCCACTATCTACGTCAGCTCTACTGGTAGTATGGCGAATCATTACCTAGTCATTGTCACTACCTACGTCTGCACAACTGGTAGAATGGCGAATTAATACCTAACCATTGTCACTACCGGCGTCTGCACTACTGGTAGTATGGCAAATCATTACATAGCCACTGTCACTAACTACGTATGTACTACTGGTAGTCTGGCGAATCATTACCTAGTCATTGTCACTACCTACGTCAGCACTTCTGGTAGTATGGCGAATCATTACCTAGTCATTCTCACTACCTACGTCTGCACTACTGGTAGTATGGCTAATTAGTACCTAGCCATTGTCACTACCTACGTCTGCACTAGAGGTAGTATGGCGAATCATTAAATAGCCATTGTCACTACCTACGTCTGCACTACTGGTAGTATGGCGAATCATTACCAAGTCATTGCCACGACCTACATCTGCACTACTGGTAGTACGGTGAATCATTACCTAGTCATTGTCACTACCTACGTCTGCAGTAGAATGGCGAATCAACACCTAGTCATTGCCACTATCTACGTCAGCACTACTTGTAGTATGGCGATTCATTACGTAGGCATTGTCACTACCTACGTCTGCACTATAGGTAGTATGGCGAATCATTACCTAGCCATTGTCACTAACTACGTATGTACTACTGGTAGTCTGGCGAATCATTACCTAGTCATTGTCACTCCCTACGACTGCACAACTGGTAGTATGGCGAATCATTACATAGTGATTGTCACTACCTACGTCTGCACTACTGGTAGTATGGCTAATCATTACCTAGCCATTGTCACAACCTACGTCTGCTCTACAGGTAGTGTGCCGAATCATTACCTAGTCATTGTCACTACCGACGTATGTACTACTGGTAGTATGGCGAATCATTACCTAGTCATTGTCATTATCTACGTCAGCACTACTTGTAGTATGGCGAATCATAAACTAATCATTGTCGTTACCTACGTCTGCAGTAGAGTGGCGAATCAATACCTAGTCATTGCCACTATCTACGTCAGCACTACTTGTAGTATGGCGAATCATTACCTAATCATTGTCACTACCTACGTCTGCACTACTGGTAGTGTGGCGAATCATTACCTAGCCATTGTCACTAACTACGTATGTACTACTGGTAGTCTGGCGAATCATTACCTAGCCATTGTCAGTAACTACGTATGTACTACTGGTAGTCTGGCGAATCATTACCTAGTCATTGTCACTATCTACGTCAGCACTACTGGTAGTATGGCGAATCATTACCTAGTCATTGTCACTACCTACGTCTGCACTACTGGTAGTATGGCGAATTAATACCTAGCCATTGTCACTACCTACGTCTGCACTACTGGTAGTATTGCGATTCATTACCTAATCATTTTCCCTACATACGTCTGCACTACTGGTAGTATGGTGAATCATTCCCTAGCCATTGTCACTAGCTACGTCTGCACTACTGGTAGTATGGTGAATCATTACCTAGTCATTGTCACTCCCTACGACTGCACTACTGGTAGTATGGCGAATCATTACATAGTGATTGTCACTACCTAAATCTGCACAACTGGTAGTATGGCGAATTAATACCTAGCCATTGTCACTACCTACGTCTGCACTACTGGTCTTATGGCGAATCATTACCTAGCCATTGTCACAACCTACGTTTGCTCTACAGGTAGTATGGCGAATCATTACCTATTCATTGTCACTACCGACGTATGTACTACTGGTAATATGGCGAATCCTTACCTAGTCATTGTCACTATCTACGTCAGCACTACTGGTAGTATGGCGAATCATTACCTAATCATTGTTGTTACCTACGTCTGCAGTAGAATGGCGAATCAATACCTAGTCATTGTCACTACCTACGTCTGCACAGCTGGTAGGAATGGCGAATCATTACCTAGCCATTGTCACAAACTACGTCTGCTCTACAGGTAGTATGGCGAATCATTACCTAGTCATTGTCACTACCGACGTATGTACTACTGGTATTATGGCGAATCATTACCTAGTCATTGTCACTATCTACGTCAGCACTACTGGTAGTATGGCGAATCATTAACTGATCATTGTCGTTACCTACGTCTGCAGTAGAATGGCGAATCAATACCTAGTCATTGCCACTATCTACGTCAGCACTACTTGTAGTATGGCGAATCATTACCTATCCATTGTCACTAACTACGTATGTACTACTGGTAGTCTGGCGAATCATTACCTAGCCATTGTCACTAACTACGTATGTACTACTGGTAGTCTGGCGAATCATTACCTAGTCATTGTCACTGTCTACGTCAGCACTACTGGTAGTATGGCGAATCATTACCTAGTCATTGTCACTACCTACGTCTGCACTACTGGTAGTATGGCGAATTAATACCTAGCCATTGTCACTACCTACGTCTGTACTACTGGTAGTATGGCGAATCATTACCTAATCATTTTCCCTACATACGTCTGCACTACTGGTTGTATGGCGAATCATTCCCTAGCCATTGTCACTAGCTACGTCTGCACTACTGGTAGTATGGTGAATCATTACCTAGTCATTGTCACTCCCTACTACTGCACTACTGGTAGTATGGCGAATCATTACATAGTGATTGTCACTACCTAAGTCTGCACAACTGGTAGTATGGCGAATTAATACCTAGCCATGGTCACTACCTACGTTTGCACTACTGGTAGTATGGCTAATCATTACCTAGCCATTGTCACAACCTACGTCTGCTCTACAGGTAGTATAGCGAATCATTACCTAGTCATTGTCACTACCGACGTATGTACTACTGGTAGTATGGCGAATCATTACCTAGTCATTGTCACTATCTACTTCAGCACTACTGGTTGTATGGCGAATCATTACCTAATCATTGCCGTTACCTACGTCTGCAGTAGAATGGCGATTCAATACCTAGTCATTGCCACTATCTACGTCTGCACTACTTGTAGTATGGCGATTCATTACCTAGTCATTTTTACTACCTACGTCTGCACTATAGGTAGTATGGCGAATTAATACCTAGGCATTTTCACTACCTACGTCTGCACTACTGGTAGTATGGCTAATCATTACCTAGCCATTGTCACTATCTACGTATGTACTACTGGTAGTCTGGCGAATCATTACCTAGCCATTGTCACTAAATACGTATGTACTACTGGTAGTCTGGCGAATCATTACCTAGTCATTGTCACTATCTACGTCAACACTACTGGTAGTATGGCGAATCATTACCTAGTCATTGTCACTACCTACGTCTGCACTACTGGTAGTATGGAGAAATTAATACCTAGCCATTGTCACTACCTACGTCTGCACTACTGGTAGTATGGCGAATCATTACCTAGCCATTGTCACTAACTACGTCTGCACTACTGGTAGTATGGCTAATTAGTACGTAGCCATTGTCACTACCTATGTCTGCACTACAGGTAGTATGGCGAATCATTAACTAGCCATTGTCAGTACCTACGTCTGCACTACTAGTAGTATGGCGAATCATTACCAAGTCATTGCCACGACCTACGTCTGCACTACTGGTAGTACGGCGAATCATTACCTAGTCATTGTCACTACCTACGTCTGCACTACTTGTAGTATGGCGAATCATTGACTAGACATTGTCACTACCAACGTATGTACTACTGGTAGTATGGCGAATAATTACCTAATCATTGTCACTATCTACGTCAGCACTACTGGTAGTATGGCGAATCATTACCTAGTCATTGTCACTCCCTACGACTGCACAACTGGTAGTATGGCGAATCATTACATAGTGATTGTCACTACCTAAGTCTGCACAACTGGTAGTATGGCGAATTAATACCTAGCCATTGTCACTACCTACGTCTGCACTACTGGTAGTATGGCGAATCATTACCTAGCCATTGTCACAACCTACGTCTGCTCTACAGGTAGTATGGCGAATCATTACCTAGTCATTGTCACTACCGACGTATGTACTACTGGTAGTATGGCGAATAATTTACCTAGTCATTGTCACTATCTACATCAGCACTACTGGTAGTATGGCGAATCATTAACTAATCATTGTCGTTACCTACGTCTGCAGTAGAATGGCGAATCAATACCTAGTCATTGCCACTATCTACGTCAGCACTACTTGTAGTATGGCGAATCATTACCTAGTCATTGTCACTACCTACGTCTGCACTACAGGTAGTATGGCGAATTAATACCTAGCCATTGTCACTACCTACGTCTGCTCTACTGGTAGTATGGCGAATCATTACCTAGCCATTGTCACTAACTACGTATGTACTACTGGCAGTCTGGCGAATCATTACCTAGCCATTGTCACTAACTACGTATGTACTACAGGTAGTCTGGCGAATCATTACCTAGTCATTGTCACTGTCTACGTCAGCACTACTGGTAGTAGGTCGAATAATTACCTAGCCATTGTCACTAGCTACGTCTGCACTACTGGTATTATGGTGAATCATTGCCTAGTCATTGTCACTCCCTACGACTGCACTACTGGTAGTATGGCGAATCATTACATAGTGATTGTCACTACCTAAGTCTGCACAACTGGTAATATGGCGATTTAATACCTAGCCATTGTCACTACCTACGTCTGCACTACTGGTAGTATGGTGAATCATTACCTAGCCATTGTCACAACCTACGTCTGCTCTACAGGTAGTATGGCGAATCATTACCTAGTCATTGTTACTACCGACGTATGTACTACTGGTAGTATGGCGAATCATTACCTAGTCATTGTCACTATCTACGTCAGCACTACTGGTTGTATGGCGAATCATTACCTAATCATTGCCGTTACCTACGTCTGCAGTAGAATGGCGAATAAATACCTAGTCATTGCCACTATCTACGTCAGCACTACTTGTAGTATGGCGAATCATTACCTAGTCATTGTCACTACCTACGTCTGCACTACAAGTGGTATGGCGAATTAATACCTAGGCATTTTCACTACCTACGTCTGCACTACTGGTAGTATGGCGAATCATTACCTAGCCATTGTCACTAACTACGTATGTACTACATGTTGTCTGGCGAATCATTACCTAGCCATTGTCACTAACTACGTATGTACTACTGATAGTCTGGCGAATCATTACCTAGTCATTGTCACTATCTACGTCAGCACTTCTGGTAGTATGGCGAATCATTACCTAGTCATTGTCACTACCTACGTCTGCACTACTGGTAGTATGGCTAATTAGTACGTAGCCATTGTCACTACCTACGTCTGCACTACAGGTAGTATGGCGAATCATTAACTAGCCATTGTCACTACCTACGTCTGCACTACTAGTAGAATGGCGAATCATTACCAAGTCATTGTCACGACCTACGTCTGCACTACTGGTAGTACGGCGAATCATTACCTAGTCAATGTCACTACCTACGTCTGCACTACTTGTAGTATGGCGAATCATTGCCTAGACATTGTCACTACCAACGTATGTACTACTGGTAGTATGGCGAATAATTACCTAATCATTGTCACTATCTACGTCAGCACTACTGGTAGTATGGCGATTCATTACCTAGTCATTGTCACTCCCTACGACTGCACAACTGGTAGTATGGCGAATCATTACATAGTGATTGTCACTACCTAAGTCTGCACAAATGGTAGTATGGCGAATTAATACCTAGCCATTGTCACTACCTACGTCTGCACTACTAGTAGTATGGCGAATCATTACCTAGCCATTGTCACAACCTACGTCTGCTATACAGGTAGTATGGCGAATCATTACCTAGTCATTGTCACTACCGACGTATGTACTACTGGTAGTATGGCGAATCATTACCTAGTCATTGTCACTATCTACGTCAGCACTACTGGTTGTATGACGAATCATTACCTAATCATTGTCGTTAACTACGTCTGCAGTAGAATGGCGAATCCATACCTAGTCATTGCCACTATCTACGTCAGCACTACTTGTAGTATGGCGAATCATTACCTAGTCATTGTCACTACCTACGTCTGCTCTACAGGTAGTATGGCGAATTAATACCTAGGCATTTTCACTACCTAAGTCTGCACTACTGGTAGTATGGCGAATCATTACCTAGCCATTGTCACTAACTACGTATGTACTACTGGTAGTCTGGCGAATCATTACCTAGCCATTGTCACTAACTACGTATGTACTACTGGTAGTCTGGCGAATCGTTACCTAGTCATTGTCACTATCTACGTCAGCACTACTGGTAGTATGGCGAATCATTACCTAGTCAATGTCACTACCTACGTCTGCACTACTGGTAGTATGGCGAATCATTACCTAACCATTGTCACTACCTACGTCTGCACTACTGGTAGTATGGCGAATCATTACCTAGCCATTGTCACTAACTACGTATGTACTACTGGTAGTCTGGCGAATCATTACCTAGTCATTGTTACTATCTATTTCAACACTTCTGGTAGTATGGCGAATCATTACCTAGTCATTCTCACTACCTACGTCTGCACTACTGGTAGTATGGCTAATTAGTACCTAGCCATTGTCACTACCTACGTCTGCACTAGAGGTAGTATGGCGAATCATTAAATAGCCATTGTCACTACCTACGTCTGCGCTACTGGTAGTATGGCGAATCATTACCATGTCATTGCCACGACCTACCTCTGCACTACTGGTAGTACGGTGAATCATTACCTAGTCATTGTCACTACCTACGTCTGCACTACTTGTAGTATGGCGAATCATAGCCTAGACATTGTCACTACCAACGAATGTACTACTGGTAGTATGGCGAATAATTACCTAGTCATTGTCACTATCTACGTCAGCACTACTGGTAGTATGGCGAATCATTACCTTGTCATTGTCAATACCTACGTCTGCACTACTGGTAGTATGGCAAATCATTACCAAATCATTTTCCCTACTTACGTCTTCACTACTGGTAGTATGGCGAATCATTCCCTAGCCATTGTTACTAGCTACGTCTGCACTACTGGTAATATGGTGAATCATTCCCTAGCCATTGTCACTAGCTACGTCTGCACTACTGGTAGTATGGTGAATCATTACCTAGTCATTGTCAATCCCTACGACTGCACTACTGGTAGTATGGCGAATCATTACATAGTGATTGTCACTACCTAAGTCTGCACAACTGGTAGTATGGCGAATTAATACCTAGCCATTGTCACTACCTACGTCTGCACTACTGGTAGTATGGTGAATCATTACCTAGTCATTGTCACTCCCTACGACTGCTCTACTGGTAGTATGGCGAATCATTACATAGTGATTGTCACTACCTAAGTCTGCACAACTGGTAGTATGGCGAATTAATACCTAGCCATTGTCACTACCTACGTCTGCACTACTGGTAGTATGGCTAATCATTACCTAGCCATTGTCACAACCTACGTCTGCTCTACAGGTAGTATAGCGAATCATTACCTAGTCATTGTCGCTACCGACGTATGTACTACTGGTAGTATGGCGAATCATTACCTAGTCGTTGTCACTATCTACTTCAGCACTACTGGTTGTATGGCGAATCATTACCTAATCATTGCCGTTACCTACGTCTGCAGTAGAATGGCGAATCAATACCTAGTCATTGCCACTATCTACGTCAGCACTACTTGTAGTATGGCGATTCATTACCTAGTCATTGTCACTACCTACGTCTGCACTATAGGTAGTATGGCGAATTAATACCTAGGCATTTTCACTACCTACGTCTGCACTACTGGTAGTATGGCGTATCATTACCTAGTCATTGTCACTATCTACGTCAACACTACTGGTAGTATGGCGAATCATTACCTAGTCATTGTCACTACCTACGTCTGCACTACTGGTAGTATGGAGAAATTAATACCTACCCATTGTCACTACCTACGTCTGCACTACTGGTAGTATGGCGAATCATTACCTAGCCATTGTCACTAACTACGTCTGCACTACTGGTAGTATGGCTAATTAGTACGTAGCCATTGTCACTACGTACGTCTGCACTACAGGTAGTATGGCGAATCATTAACTAGCCATTGTCACTACCTACGTCTGCACTACTAGTAGTATGGCGAATCATTACCAAGTCATTGCCACGACCTACGTCTCCACTACTGGTAGTACGGCGAAACATTACCTAGTCATTGTCACTACCTACGTCTGCACTGCTTGTAGTATGGCGAATCATTGACTAGACATTGTCACTACCAACGTATGTACTACTGGTAGTATGGCGAATCATTACCTAGTCATTGTCACTCCCTACGACTGCACAACTGGTAGTATGGCGAATCATTACATAGTGATTGTCACTACCTAAGTCTGCACAACTGGTAGTATGGCGAATTAATACCTAGCCATTGTCACTACCTACGTCTGAACTACTGGTAGTATGGCGAATCATTACCTAGCCATTGTCACAACCTACGTCTGCTCTACAGGTAGTATGGCGAATCATTACCTAGTCATTGTCACTACCGACGTATGTACTACTGGTAGTATGGCGAATAATTTACCTAGTCATTGTCACTATCTACATCAGCACTACTGGTAGTATGGCGAATCATTAACTAATCATTGTCGTTACCTACGTCTGCAGTAGAATGGCGAATCAATACCTAGTCATTGCCACTATCTAGGTCAGCACTACTTGTAGTATGGTGAATAATTACCTAGTCATTGTCACTACCTACGTCTGCACTACAGGTAGTATGGCGAATTAATACCTAGCCATTGTCACTACCTACGTCTGCTCTACTGGTAGTATGGCGAATCATTACCTAGCCATTGTCACTAACTACGTATGTACTACTGGTAGTCTGGCGAATCATTACCTAGCCATTGTCACTAACTACGTATGTACTACTGGTAGTCTGGCAAATCATTACCTAGTCATTGTCACTGTCTACGTCAGCACTACTGGTAGTAGGTCGAATCATTACCTAGTCATTGTCACTACCTACGTCTGCACTACTGGTAGTATGGCGAATCATTACATAGTGATTGTCACTACCTAAGTCTGCACAACTGGTAGTATGGCGAATTAATACCTAGCCATTGTCACTACCTACGTCTGCACTACTGGTAGTATGACGAATCATTACCTAGCCATTGTCAATAACTACGTATGTACTACTGGTAGTCTGGCGAATCATTACCTAGACATTGTCACTGTCTATGTCAGCACTACTGGTAGTATGGCGAATCATTACCTAGTCATTGTCACTACCTACGTCTGCACTACTGGTTGTATGGCGAATTAATACCTAGCCATTGTCACTACCTACGTCTACACTACTGGTAGTATGGCGAATCATTACCTAATCATTTTACCTACATACGTCTGCACTACTGGTAGTATGGCGAATCATTCCCTAGCCATTGTCACTAGCTACGTCTGCACTACTGGTAGTATGGTGAATCATTACCTAGTCATTGTCACTCCCTACGACTGCACTACTGGTAGTATGGCGAATCATTACATAGTGATTGTCACTACCTAATCTGCACAACTGGTAATATGGCGAATTAATACCTAGCCATTGTCACTACCTACGTCTACACTACTGGTAGTATGGCGAATAATTACCTAGCCATTGTCACAACCTACGTCTCCTCTACAGGTAGTATGGCGAATCATTACCTAGTCATTGTCACTACCGACGTATGTACTACTGGTAGTATGGCGAATTATTACCTAGTCATTGCCACTATCTACGTCAGCACTACTGGTTGTATGGCGAATCATTACCTAATCATTGCCGTTACCTACGTCTGCAGTAGAATGGCGAATCAATACCTAGTCTTTGCCACTATCTACGTCAGCACTACTTGTAGTATGGCGAATCATTACCTAGTCATTGTCACTACCTACGTCTGCACTATAGGTAGTATGGCGAATTAATACCTAGGCATTTTCACTACCTACGTCGGCACTACTGGTAGTATGGCCAATCATTACCTAGTCATTGTCACTACCTACGTCTGCACTACAGGTAGTATGGAGAAATTAATACCTAGCCATTGTCACTACCTCCGTCTGCACTACTGGTAGTATGGCGAATCATTACCTAGCCATTGTCACTAACTACGTCTGCACTACTGGTAGTATGGCTAATTAGTACGTAGCCATTGTCTCTACCTACGTCTGCACTACAGGTAGTATGGCGAATCATTAACTAGCCATTGTCACTACCTACGTCTGCACTACTAGTAGTATGGCGAATCATTACCAAGTCATTGCCACGACCTACGTCTGCACTACTGGTAGTACGGCGAATTATTACCTAGTCATTGTCACTACCTACGTCTGCACTACTTGTAGTATGGCGAATCATTGACTAGACACTGTCACTACCAACGTATGTACTACTAGTAGTATGGCGAATAATTACCTAATCATTGTCACTATCTACGTCAGCACTACTGGTAGTATGGCGAATCATAACCTAGTCATTGTCACTCCCTACGACTGCAGAACTGGTAGTATGGCGAATCATTACATAGTGATTGTCACTACCTAAGTCTGCACAACTGGTAGTATGGCGAATTAATACCTAGCCATTGTCACTACCTACGTCTGCACTACTGGTAGTATGGCGAATCATTACCTAGCCATTGTCACAACCTACGTCTGCTCTACAGGTAGTATGGCGAATCATTACCTAGTCATTGTCACTACCGACGTATGTACTACTGGTAGTATGGCGAATCATTACCTAGTCATTGTCACTATCTACGTCAGCACTACTGATAGTATGGCGAATCATTAACTAATCATTGTCGTTACCTACGTCTGCAGTAGAATGGCGAATCAATACCTAGTCATTGCCACTATCTACGTCAGCACTAATTGTAGTATGGCGAATCATTACCTAGTCATTGTCACTACCTACGTCTGCACTACAGATAGTATGGCGAATTAATACCTAGCCATTGTCACTAACTACGTCTGCACTACTGGTAGTATGGCGAATCATTACCTAGCCATTGTCACTAACTACGTATGTACTACTGGTAGTCTGGCGAATCATTACCTAGCCATTGTCACTAACTACGTATGTACTACTGGTAGTCTGGCGAATCATTACCTAGTCATTGTCACTGTCTACGTCAGCACTACTGGTAGTAGGTCGAATCATTACCTAGTCATTGTCACTACGTACGTCTGCACTACTGGTAGTATGGCGAATTAATACCTAGCCTTTGTCACTACCTACGTCTGCACTACTGGTAGTATGGCGAATCATTACCTAATCATTTTCCCTACATACGTCTGCACTACTGGTAGTATGGCGAATCATTCCCTAGCCATTGTCACTAGCTACGTCTGCACTACTGGTAGTATGGTGAATCATTACCTAGTCATTGTCACTCCCTACGACTGCACTACTGGTAGTATGGCGAATCATTACATAGTGATTGTCACTACCTAAGTCTGCACAACTGGTAATATGGCGAATTAATACCTAGCCATTGTCACTACCTACGTCTGCACTACTGGTAGTATGGCGAATCATTACCTAGCCATTGTCACAACCTACGTCTGCTCTACAGGTAGTATGGCGAATCATTACCTAGTCATTGTCACTACCGATGTATGTACTACTGGTAGTATGACGAATCATTACCTAGTCATTGTCACTATCTACGTCAGCACTACTGGTTGTATGGCGAATCATTACCTAATCATTGCCGTTACCTACGTCTGCAGTAGAATGGCGAATCAATACCTAGTCATTGCCACTATCTACGTCAGCACTACTTGTAGTATGGCGAATCATTACCTAGTCATTGTCACTACCTACGTCTGCACTACAGGTAGTATGGCGAATTAATACCTAGGCATTTTCACTACCTACGTCTGCACTACTAGTAGTATGGCGAATCATTACCTAGCCATTGTCACTAACTACGTATGTACTACTGGTAGTCTGGCGAATCATTACCTAGCCATTGTCACTAACTACGTATGTAATACTGGTAGTCTGGCGAATCATTACCTAGTCATTGTCACTATCTACGTCAGCACTTCTGGTATTATGGCGAATCATTACCTAGTCATTGTCACTACCTACGTCTGCACTACTGGTAGTATGGCTAATTAGTACGCAGCCATTGTCACTACCTACGTCTGCACTACAGGTAGTATGGCGAATCATTAACTAGCCATTGTCACTACCTACGTCTTCACTACTAGTAATATGGCGAATCATTACCAATTCATTGCCACGACCTACGTCTGCACTACTGGTAGTACGGCGAATCATTACCTAGTCAATGTCACTACCTACGTCTGCACTACTTGTAGTATGGCGAATCATTGCCTAGACATTGTCACTACCAACGTATGTACTACTGGTAGTATGGCGAATAATTACATAATCATTGTCACTATCTACGTCAGCACTACTGGTAGTATGGCGAATCATTACCTAGTCATTGTCACTCCCTACGACTGCACTTCTGGTAGTTTGGCGAATCATTACCTAGTCATTGTCACGACCTACGTCTGCACTACTGGTAGTACGGCGAATCATTACCTAGACATTGTCACTACCTACTTCTGCACTACTTGTAGTATGGCGAATCATTGCCTAGATATTGTCACTACCAACGTATGTACTACTGGTAGTATGGCGAATAATTACCTAATCATTGTCACTATCTACGTCAGCACTACTGGTAGTATGGCGAATCATTACCTAGTCATTGTCA
Organism: Paraescarpia echinospica; assembly: GCA_020002185.1. Classification (NCBI taxonomy): domain Eukaryota; kingdom Metazoa; phylum Annelida; class Polychaeta; order Sabellida; family Siboglinidae; genus Paraescarpia; species Paraescarpia echinospica. The sequence goes on along the minus strand of JAHLWY010006451.1, from coordinate 52,477 downwards.
CTCCCTACGACTGCACAACTGGTTGTATGGCGAATCATTACATAGTGATTGTCACTACCTAAATCTGCACAACTGGTAGTATGGCGAATTAATACCTAGCCATTGTCACTACCTACGTCTGCACTACTGGTAGTATGGCGAATCATTACCTAGCCATTGTCACAACCTACGTCTGCTCTACAGGTTGTATAGCGAATCATTACCTAGTCATTGTCACTACCGACATATGTACTACTGGTAGTATGGCGAATCATTACCTAGTCATTGTCACTATCTACTTCAGCACTACTGGTTGTATGGCGAATCATTACGTAATCATTGCCGTTACCTACGTCTGCAGTAGAATGGCGAATCAATACCTAGTCTTTGCCACTATCTACGTCAGCACTACTTGTAGTATGGCGAATCATTACCTAGTCATTGTCACTACCTTCGTCTGCACTATAGGTAGTATGGCGAATTAATACCTAGGCATTTTCACTACCTACGTCTGCGCTACTGGTAGTATGGCGAATCATTACCTAGCCATTGTCATTATCTATGTATGTACTACTGGTAGTCTGGCGAATCATTACCTAGCCATTGTCACTAACTACGTATGTACTACTGGTAGTCTGGCGAATCATTACCTAGCCATTGTCACTAACTACGTATGTACTACTGGTAGTCTGGCGAATCATTACCTAGTCATTGTCACTATCTACGTCAGCACTTCTGGTATTATGGCGAATCATTACCTAGTCATTGTCACTACCTACGTCTGCACTACTGGTAGTATGGCTAATTAGTACGTAGCCATTGTCACTACCTACGTCTGCACTACAGGTAGTATGGCGAATCATTAACTAGCCATTGTCACTACCTACGTCTGCACTACTAGTAGTATGGCGAATCATTACCAAGTCATTGCCACGACCTACGTCTGCACTACTGGTAGTACGGCAAATCATTACCTAGTCATTGTCACTACCTACGTCTGCACTACTTGTAGTATGGCGAATCATTGCCTAGACATTGTCACTACCAACGTATGTACTACTGGTAGTATGGCGAATAATTACCTAATCATTGTCACTATCTACGTCAGTACTACTGGTAGTATGGCGAATCATTACCTAGTCATTGTCACTCCCTACGACTGCACAACTGGTAGTATGGCGAATCATTACATAGTGATTGTCACTACGTAAGTCTGCACAACTGGTAGTATGGCGAATTAATACCTAGCCATTGTCACTACCTACGTCTGCACTACTGGTAGTATGGCGAATCATTACCTAGCCATTGTCACAACCTACGTCTGCTCTACAGGTAGTATGGCGAATAATTTACCTAGTTATTGTCACTATCTACATCAGCACTACTGGTAGTATGGCGAATCATTAACTAATCATTGTCGTTACCTACGTCTGCAGTAGAATGGCGAATCAATACCTAGTCATTGCCACTATCTACGTCAGCACTACTTGTAGTATGGCGAATCATTACCTAGTCATTGTCACTACCTACGTCTGCACTACAGGTAGTATGGCGAATTAATACCTAGCCATTGTCACTACCTACGTCTGCTCTACTGGTAGTATGGCGAATCATTACCTAGTCATTGTCACTATCTACGTCAGCACTACTGGTAGTATGGCGAATCATTACCTAGTCATTGTCACTACCTACGTCTGCACTACTGGTAGTATGGAGAAATTAAAACCTAGCCATTGTCACTACCTACGTCTGCACTACTGGTAGTATGGCGAATCATTACCTAGCCATTGTCACTAACTACGTCTGCACTACTGGTAGTATAGCTAATTAGTACGTAGCCATTGTCACTACCTACGTCTGCACTACAGGTAGTATGGCGAATCATTAACTAGCCATTGTCACTACCTACGTCTGCACTACTAGTAGTATGGCGAATCATTACCAAGTCATTGCCACGACCTACGTCTGCACTACTGGTAGTACGGCGAATCATTACCTAGTCATTGTCACTACCTACGTCTGCACTACTTGTAGTATGGCGAATCATTGACTAGACATTGTCACTACCAACGTATGTACTACTGGTAGTATGGCGAATAATTACCTAATCATTGTCACTATCTACGTCAGCACTACTAGTAGTATGGCGAATCATTACCTAGTCATTGTCACTCCCTACGACTGCACAACTGGTAGTATGGCGAATCATTACATAGTGATTGTCACTACCTAAGTCTGCACAACTGGTAGTATGGCGAATTAATACCTAGCCATTGTCACTACCTACGTCTGCACTACTGGTAGTATGGCGAATCATTACCTAGCCATTGTCACAACCTACGTCTGCTCTACAGGTAGTATGGCGAATAATTTACCTAGTCATTGTCACTATCTACATCAGCACTACTGGTAGTATGGCGAATCATTAACTAATCATTGTCGTTACCTACGTCTGCAGTAGAATGGCGAATCAATACCTAGTCATTGCCACTATCTACGTCAGCACTACTTGTAGTATGGCGAATCATTACCTAGTCATTGTCACTACCTACGTCTGCACTACAGGTAGTATGGCGAATTAATACCTAGCCATTGTCACTACCTACGTCTGCTCTACTGGTAGTATGGCGAATCATTACTTAGCCATTGTCACTAAGTACGTATGTACTACTGGTAGTCTGGCGAATCATTACCTAGCCATTGTCACTAACTACGTATGTACTACTGGTAGTCTGGCGAATCATTACCTAGTCATTGTCACTGTCTACATCAGAACTACTGGTAGTAGGTCGAATCATTACCTAGTCATTGTCACTACCTACGTCTGCACTACTTGTAGTATGGCGAATCATTGACTAGACATTGTCACTACCAACGTATGTACTACTGGTAGTATGGCGAATAATTACCTAATCATTGTCACTATCTACGTCAGCACTACTGGTAGTATGGCGAATCATTACCTATTCATTGTCACTCCCTACGACTGCACAACTGGTAGTATGGCGAATCATTACATAGTGATTGTCACTACCTAAGTCTGCACAACTGGTAGTATGGCGAAATAATACATAGTGATTGTCACTACCTAAATCTGCACAACTGGTAGTATGGCGAAATAATACCTAGCCATTGTCACTACCTACGTCTGCACTACTGGTAGTATGGCGAATCATTACCTAATCATTTTCCCTACATACGTCTGCACTACTGGTAGTATGGCGAATCATTCCCTAGCCATTGTCACTAGCTACGTCTGCACTACTGACAGTATGGTGAATCATTACCTAGTCATTGTCACTCCCTACGACTGCACTACTGGTAGTATGGCGAATCATTACATAGTGATTGTCACTACCTAAGTCTGCACAACTGGTAATATGGCGAATTAATACCTAGGCATTGTCACTACCTACGTCTGCACTACTGGTAGTATGGCGAATCATTACCTAGCCATTGTCACAACCTACGTCTGCTCTACAGGTAGTATGGCGAATCATTACCTAGTCATTGTCACTACCGACGTATGTACTACTGGTAGTATGGCGAATCATTACCTAGTCATTGTCACTACCTACGTCTGCACTACTAGTAGTATGGCGAATCATTACCAAGTCATTGCCACGACCTACGTCTGCACTACTGGTAGTACGGCAAATCATTACCTAGTCATTGTCACTACCTACGTCTGCACTACTTGTAGTATGGCGAATCATTGCCTAGACATTGTCACTACCAACGTATGTACTACTGGTAGTATGGCGAATAATTACCTAATCATTGTCACTATCTACGTCAGTACTACTGGTAGTATGGCGAATCATTACCTAGTCATTGTCACTCCCTACGACTGCACAACTGGTAGTATGGCGAATCATTACATAGTGATTGTCACTACGTAAGTCTGCACAACTGGTAGTATGGCGAATTAATACCTAGCCATTGTCACTACCTACGTCTGCACTACTGGTAGTATGGCGAATCATTACCTAGCCATTGTCACAACCTACGTCTGCTCTACAGGTAGTATGGCGAATAATTTACCTAGTTATTGTCACTATCTACATCAGCACTACTGGTAGTATGGCGAATCATTAACTAATCATTGTCGTTACCTACGTCTGCAGTAGAATGGCGAATCAATACCTAGTCATTGCCACTATCTACGTCAGCACTACTTGTAGTATGGCGAATCATTACCTAGTCATTGTCACTACCTACGTCTGCACTACAGGTAGTATGGCGAATTAATACCTAGCCATTGTCACTACCTACGTCTGCTCTACTGGTAGTATGGCGAATCATTACCTAGTCATTGTCACTATCTACGTCAGCACTACTGGTAGTATGGCGAATCATTACCTAGTCATTGTCACCACCTACGTCTGCACTACTGGTAGTATGGAGAAATTAAAACCTAGCCATTGTCACTACCTACGTCTGCACTACTGGTAGTATGGCGAATCATTACCTAGCCATTGTCACTAACTACGTCTGCACTACTGGTAGTATAGCTAATTAGTACGTAGCCATTGTCACTACCTACGTCTGCACTACAGGTAGTATGGCGAATCATTAACTAGCCATTGTCACTACCTACGTCTGCACTACTAGTAGTATGGCGAATCATTACCAAGTCATTGCCACGACCTACGTCTGCACTACTGGTAGTACGGCGAATCATTACCTAGTCATTGTCACTACCTACGTCTGCACTACTTGTAGTATGGCGAATCATTGACTAGACATTGTCACTACCAACGTATGTACTACTGGTAGTATGGCGAATAATTACCTAATCATTGTCACTATCTACGTCAGCACTACTAGTAGTATGGCGAATCATTACCTAGTCATTGTCACTCCCTACGACTGCACAACTGGTAGTATGGCGAATCATTACATAGTGATTGTCACTACCTAAGTCTGCACAACTGGTAGTATGGCGAATTAATACCTAGCCATTGTCACTACCTACGTCTGCACTACTGGTAGTATGGCGAATCATTACCTAGCCATTGTCACAACCTACGTCTGCTCTACAGGTAGTATGGCGAATAATTTACCTAGTCATTGTCACTATCTACATCAGCACTACTGGTAGTATGGCGAATCATTAACTAATCATTGTCGTTACCTACGTCTGCAGTAGAATGGCGAATCAATACCTAGTCATTGCCACTATCTACGTCAGCACTACTTGTAGTATGGCGAATCATTACCTAGTCATTGTCACTACCTACGTCTGCACTACAGGTAGTATGGCGAATTAATACCTAGCCATTGTCACTACCTACGTCTGCTCTACTGGTAGTATGGCGAATCATTACTTAGCCATTGTCACTAAGTACGTATGTACTACTGGTAGTCTGGCGAATCATTACCTAGCCATTGTCACTAACTACGTATGTACTACTGGTAGTCTGGCGAATCATTACCTAGTCATTGTCACTGTCTACATCAGAACTACTGGTAGTAGGTCGAATCATTACCTAGTCATTGTCACTACCTACGTCTGCACTACTTGTAGTATGGCGAATCATTGACTAGACATTGTCACTACCAACGTATGTACTACTGGTAGTATGGCGAATAATTACCTAATCATTGTCACTATCTACGTCAGCACTACTGGTAGTATGGCGAATAATTACCTATTCATTGTCACTCCCTACGACTGCACAACTGGTAGTATGGCGAATCATTACATAGTGATTGTCACTACCTAAGTCTGCACAACTGGTAGTATGGCGAAATAATACATAGTGATTGTCACTACCTAAATCTGCACAACTGGTAGTATGGCGAAATAATACCTAGCCATTGTCACTACCTACGTCTGCACTACTGGTAGTATGGCGAATCATTACCTAATCATTTTCCCTACATACGTCTGCACTACTGGTAGTATGGCGAATCATTCCCTAGTCATTGTCACTCCCTACGACTGCACTACTGGTAGTATGGCGAATCATTACATAGTGATTGTCACTACCTAAGTCTGCACAACTGGTAATATGGCGAATTAATACCTAGGCATTGTCACTACCTACGTCTGCACTACTGGTAGTATGGCGAATCATTACCTAGCCATTGTCACAACCTACGTCTGCTCTACAGGTAGTATGGCGAATCATTACCTAGTCATTGTCACTACCGACGTATGTACTACTGGTAGTATGGCGAATCATTACCTAGTCATTGTCACTATCTACGTCAGCACTACTGGTTGTATGGCGAATCATTACCTAATCATTGCCGTTACCTACGTCTGCAGTAGAATGGCGAATCAATACCTTGTCATTGCCACTATCTACGTCAGCACTACTTGTAGTATGGCGAATCATTACCTAGTCATTGTCACTACCTACGTCTGCACTACAGGTAGTATGGCGAATTAATACCTAGGCATTTTCACTACCTACGTCTGCACTACTGGTAGTATGGCGAATCATTACCTAGCCATTGTCACTACCTAAGTCTGCACAACTGGTAATATGGCGAATTAATACCTAGGCATTGTCACTACCTACGTCTGCACTACTGGTAGTATGGCGAATCATTACCTAGCCATTGTTACAACCTACGTCTGCTCTACAGGTAGTATGGCGAATCATTGCCTAGTCATTGTCACTACCGACGTATGTACTACTGGTAGTATGGCGAATCATTACCTAGTCATTGTCACTATCTACGTCAGCACTACTGGTTGTATGGCGAATCATTACCTAATCATTGCCGTTAACTACGTCTGCAGTAGAATGGCGAATCAATACCTTGTCATTGCCACTATCTACGTCAGCACTACTTGTAGTATGGCGAATCATTACCTAGTCATTGTTACTACCTACGTCTCCACTACAGGTAGTATGGCGAATTAATACCTAGGCATTTTCACTACCTACGTCTGCACTACTGGTAGTATGGCGAATCATTACCTAGCCATTGTCACTAACTACGTATGTACTACTGTTAGTCTGGCGAATCATTAACTAGCCATTGTCACTAACTACGTATGTACTACTGGTAGTCTGGCGAATCTTTACCTAGTCATTGTCACTATCTACGTCAGCACTTCTGGTAGTTTGGCGAATCATTACCTAGTCATTGTCACGACCTACGTCTGCACCACTGGTAGTACGGCGAATCATTACCTAGACATTGTCACTACCTACTTCTGCACTACTTGTAGTATGGCGAATCATTGCCTAGATATTGTCACTACCAACGTATGTACTACTGGTAGTATGGCGAATAATTACCTAATCATTGTCACTATCTACGTCAGCACTACTGGTAGTATGGCGAATCATTACCTAGTCATTGTCACTCCCTACGACTGCACAACTGGTTGTATGGCGAATCATTACATAGTGATTGTCACTACCTAAATCTGCACAACTGGTAGTATGGCGAATTAATACCTAGCCATTGTCACTACCTACGTCTGCACTACTGGTAGTATGGCGAATCATTACCTAGCCATTGTCACAACCCACGTCTGCTCTGCAGGTAGTATGGCGAATCATTACCTAGTCATTGTCACTACCGACGTATGTACTACTGGTAGTATGGCGAATTATTACCTAGTCATTGTCATTACCTACGTCTGCACTACAATGTCGAATCAATACCTAGTCAATGCCACAACCTACGTCTGCACTACTGTTAGTACGTCTGCGTCGAATCAATACCTAGTCAATGCCACAACCTACGTCTGCACTACTGTTAGTATGGCGAATCATTACCTAGTCATTGTCACTCCCTACGACTGCACTACTGGTAGTATTGCGAATCATTACCTATTCATTGTCACTACCTACGTCTGCACTACTGGTAGTATGGTAAATCATTGCCTAGTCATTGTCACTACCGACGCATGTACTACTGGTAGTATGGCGAATCATTACCTAGTCATTGTAACTATCTACGTCAGCACTACTGGTAGTATGGCGAATCATTACCTAGTCATTGTCATTACCTACGTCTGCACTAGAATGGCGAAACAATACCTAGTCATTGCCACTATCTACGTCAGCACTACTGGTAGTATGGCGAATCATTACCTAGTCATTGTCACTACCTACGTCTGCACAACTGGTAGTATGGCGAATTAATACCTAGCCATTGTCACTACCTGCGTCTGCACTACTGGTTGTATGGCGAATCATTACCTAGCCATTGTCACTAACTACGTATGTACTACTGGTAATCTGGCGAATCATTACCTAGTCATTGTCACTATCTACGTCAGCACTTCTGGTAGTATGGCGAATCATTTCCTAGTCATTGTCACTACCTACGTCTGCACTACTGGTAGTATGGCGAATTATTACCTAGTCATTGCCACTACCTATGTCTGCACTACTGGTAGTATGGCGAATAATTACCTAGTCATTGTCAATACCTACGTCTGCACTACTGGTAGTATGGCGAATAATTACCTTGTCATTGTCGCTATCTGCGTCAGCACCACTGGTAGTATGGCGAATCATTACCTAGTCATTGTCAATACCTACGTCTGCACTACTGGTCGTATGGCGAATTATTACCTAGTCATTGCCACTACCTATGTCTGCACTACAGGTAGTACGGCGAATCACTATCTAGTCATTGTCACTTCCTACGTCTTCACTACTGGTATTATGACGAATAATTACCTAGTCATTGTCACTATCTACGTCAGCACTACTGGTAGTATGGCGAATCATTACCTAGTCATTGCCACTACCTACGTCTGCAGTACAGGTAGTACGGCGACTCACTATCTAGTCATTGTCACTACCTACGTCTGCACTACTGGTAGTATGACGAATAATTACCTAGTCATTGTCACTATCTACGTCAGCACTACTGTTAGTATGGCGAATCATTACCTAGTCATTGTCGCTAACTACGTATGTATTTCTGGTAGTCTGGCGAATCATTACCTGACCATTGTCACTAACTACGTATGTACTACTGGTAGTCTGGCGAATCATTACCTAGTCATTGTCTCTACCTACGTCTGCACTACTGGTAGTATGGCAAATCATTACCTAGTCATTGTCACTCCCTACGACTGCACTACTTGTAGTATGGAGAATCATTATCTAGTCATTGTCACTACCTACGTCTGCACTACTGGTAGTATGGTAAATCATTGCCTAGTCATTGTCACTACCGACGCATGTACTACTGGTAGTATGGCGAATCATTACCTAGTCATTGTCACTAACTACGTCAGCACTACTGGTAGTATGGCGAATCATTACCTAGTCATTGTTATTACCTACGTCTGCACTAGAATGGCGAATCAATACCTAGTCATTGCCACTATCTACGTCAGCACTACTGGAAGTATGGCAAATCATTACCTAGTCATTGTCACTCCCTACGACTGCACTACTTGTAGTATGGAGAATCATTATCTAGTCATTGTCACTACCTACATCTGCACTACTGGTAGTATGGCGAATCATTACCTAGCCATTGTCACTAACTACGTATGTACTACTGGTAGTCTGGCTAATCATTACCTAGTCATTGTCACTATCTACGTCCCCACCATTGGTAGTATGGCGAATCATTACCTAGTCATTGTCATTACCTACGTCTGCACTACTGGTAGTATGGCAAATTAGTACCTAGCCATTGTCACTACCTACGTCTGCTCTACAGGTAGTATGGCGAATCATTAACTATCCATTATATCTACCTACGTCTGCACTACTGGTAGTATGGCGAATCATTACCAAGTCATTGCCACGACCTACTTCTGCACTACTGTTAGTACGGCGAATCATTACCTAGTCATTGTCACTACTTAAGTCTGCTGTACTGGTAGTATGACGAATAATTACCTAGTCATTGTCACTACCTACGTCTGCACTACTTGTAGTATAGTGAATCATTGCCTAGACATAGTCACTACCAAGGTATGTATTACTGGTAGTATGGCGACTAATTACATAGTCATTGTCACTATCTACGTCAGCACTACTGGAAGTATGGCGAATCATTACCTAGTCATTGTCAATACCTACGTCTGCACTACTGGTAGTATGGCAAATCATTACCTAATCATTTTCCCTACCTACGTCTGCACAACTGGTAGTATGGCGGATCATTCCCTACCCATTGTCACTAGGTACGTCTGCACTACTGGTAGTATGACGAATAATTACCTAGTCATTGTCACTAACTACGTCTGTAATACTTGTAGTATGGCGAATCATTGCCTATTCAATGTCACTACCGACGTATGTACTACTTGTAGCATGACGAATAATTACCTAGTGATTGTCACTACCTACGTTTGCACTACTGGTAGTATGGCGAATCATTACCTTGTCATTGTCACTGACTACGCCTGCTGTACGGCGAATCATTACGTAGCCATTGTCACGACCTACGTCTGCACTACTGGTAGTATGGCGAATCATTACCTAGTCATTGTCACTACCGACGTATGTACTACTGGTAGTATGGCGAATCATTACCTAGTCATTGTCACTACCTACGTATGCACTACTGGTAGTATGGCGAATCATTGCATAGTCATTGTCACTACCGACGTATGTACTACTGGTAGTATGGCGAATTAATACCTAGCCATTGTCACTACCTGCGTCTGCACTACTGGTTGTATGGCGAATCATTACCTAGCCATTGTCACTAACTACGTATGTACTACTGGTAATCTGGCGAATCATTACCTAGTCATTGTCACTATCTACGTCAGCACTTCTGGTAGTATGGCGAATCATTTCCTAGTCATTGTCACTACCTACGTCTGCACTACTGGTAGTATGGCGAATTATTACCTAGTCATTGCCACTACCTATGTCTGCACTACTGGTAGTATGGCGAATAATTACCTAGTCATTGTCAATACCTACGTCTGCACTACTGGTAGTATGGCGAATAATTACCTAGTCATTGTCGCTATCTGCGTCAGCACCACTGGTAGTATGGCGAATCATTACCTAGTCATTGTCAATACCTACGTCTGCACTACTGGTAGTATGGCGAATTATTACCTAGTCATTGCCACTACCTATGTCTGCACTACAGGTAGTACGGCGAATCACTATCTAGTCATTGTCACTTCCTACGTCTTCACTACTGGTATTATGACGAATAATTACCTAGTCATTGTCACTATCTACGTCAGCACTACTGGTAGTATGGCGAATCATTACCTAGTCATTGCCACTACCTACGTCTGCAGTACAGGTAGTACGGCGACTCACTATCTAGTCATTGTCACTACCTACGTCTGCACTACTGGTAGTATGACGAATAATTACCTAGTCATTGTCACTATCTACGTCAGCACTACTGGTAGTATGGCGAATCATTACCTAGTCATTGTCACTAACTACGTATGTATTACTGGTAGTCTGGCGAATCATTACCTGACCATTGTCACTAACTACGTATGTACTACTGGTAGTCTGGCGAATCATTACCTAGTCATTGTCTCTACCTACGTCTGCACTACTGGTAGTATGGCAAATCATTACCTAGTCATTGTCACTCCCTACGACTGCACTACTTGTAGTATGGAGAATCATTATCTAGTCATTGTCACTACCTACGTCTGCACTACTGGTAGTATGGTAAATCATTGCCTAGTCATTGTCACTACCGACGCATGTACTACTGGTAGTATGGCGAATCATTACCTAGTCATTGTCACTAACTACGTCAGCACTACTGGTAGTATGGCGAATCATTACCTAGTCATTGTTATTACCTACGTCTGCACTAGAATGGCGAATCAATACCTAGTCATTGCCACTATCTACGTCAGCACTACTGGAAGTATGGCAAATCATTACCTAGTCATTGTCACTCCCTACGACTGCACTACTTGTAGTATGGAGAATCATTATCTAGTCATTGTCACTACCTACATCTGCACTACTGGTAGTATGGCGAATCATTACCTAGCCATTGTCACTAACTACGTATGTACTACTGGTAGTCTGGCTAATCATTACCTAGTCATTGTCACTATCTACGTCCCCACCATTGGTAGTATGGCGAATCATTACCTAGTCATTGTCATTACCTACGTCTGCACTACTGGTAGTATGGCAAATTAGTACCTAGCCATTGTCACTACCTACGTCTGCTCTACAGGTAGTATGGCGAATCATTAACTAGCCATTATATCTACCTACGTCTGCACTACTGGTAGTATGGCGAATCATTACCAAGTCATTGCCACGACCTACTTCTGCACTACTGTTAGTACGGCGAATCATTACCTAGTCATTGTCACTACTTAAGTCTGCAGTACTGGTAGTATGACGAATAATTACCTAGTCATTGTCACTACCTACGTCTGCACTACTTGTAGTATAGTGAATCATTGCCTAGACATAGTCACTACCAAGGTATGTATTACTGGTAGTATGGCGAATAATTACCTAGTCATTGTCACTATCTACGTCAGCACTACTGGAAGTATGGCGAATCATTACCTAGTCATTGTCAATACCTACGTCTGCACTACTGGTAGTATGGCAAATCATTACCTAATCATTTTCCCTACCTACGTCTGCACAACTGGTAGTATGGCGGATCATTCCCTACCCATTGTCACTAAATACGTCTGCACTACTGGTAGTATGACGAATAATTACCTAGTCATTGTCACTAACTACGTCTGTAATACTTGTAGTATGGCGAATCATTGCCTATTCAATGTCACTACCGACGTATGTACTACTTGTAGTATGACGAATAATTACCTAGTGATTGTCACTACCTACGTTTGCACTACTGGTAGTATGGCGAATCATTACCTTGTCATTGTCACTGACTACGCCTGCTGTACGGCGAATCATTACGTAGCCATTGTCACGACCTACGTCTGCACTACTGGTAGTATGGCGAATCATTACCTAGTCATTGTCACTACCGACGTATGTACTACTGGTAGTATGGCGAATCATCACCTAGTCATTGTCACTACCTACGTATGCACTACTGGTAGTATGGCGAATCATTGCATAGTCATTGTCACTACCGACGTATGTACTACTGGTAGTATGGCGAATTATTACCTAGTCATTGTCATTACCTACGTCTGCACTACAATGACGAATCAATACCTAGTCAATGCCACAACCTACGTCTGCACTACTGGTAGTATGGCGAATCATTACCTACTCATTGTCACTCCCTACGACTGCACTACTGGTAGTATTGCGAATCATTACCTAATCATTGTCACTACCTATGTCTGCACTACTGGTAGTATGGTAAATCATTGCCTAGTCATTGTCATTACCGACGCATGTACTACTGGTAGTATGGCGAATCATTACCTAGTCATTGTCACTATCTACGTCAGCACTACTGATAGTATGGCGAATCATTACCTAGTCATTGTCATTACCTACGTCTGCACTAGAATGGCGAAACAATACCTAGTCATTGCCACTATCTACTTCAGCACTACTGGTAGTATGGCGTATCATTACCTAGTCATTGTCACTACCTACGTCTGCACAACTGGTAGTATGGCGAATTAATACCTAGCAATTGTCACTACCTGCGTCTGCACTACTGGTAGTATGGCGAATCATTACCTAGCCATTGTCACTAACTACGTATGTACTACTGGTAGTCTGGCGAATCATTACCTAGTCATTGTCACTATCTACGTCAGCACTTCTGGTAGTATGGCAAATAATTACCTAGTCATTGTCACTACCTACGTCTGCACTACTGGTAGTATGGCTAATTAGTACCTAGCCATTGTCACTACCTACGTCTGCACTACAGGTAGTATGGCGAATCATTAACTAGCCATTGTCACTACCTACGTCTGCACTACTGGTAGTATGGCGAATAATTACCTAGTCATTGTCACTATCTACGTCAGCACCACTGGTAGTATGGCGAATCATTACCTAGTCATTGTCATTACCTACGTCTGCACTACTGGTAGTATGGCGAATTATTACCTATTCATTGCCACTACCTACGTCTGCACTACAGGTAGTACGGCGAATCACTATCTAGTCATTGTCACTACCTACGTCTGCACTACTGGTAGTATGAAGAATAATTACCTAGTCATTGTCACTATCTACGTCAGCACTACTGGTAGTATGGCGAATCATTACCTAGTCATTGTCACTACCTACGTCTGCACTACTGGTAGTATGGCGAATTAATATCTAGCCATTGTCACTTCCAACGTCTGCACTACTGGTAGTATGGCGATTCATTACATAGTGATTTTCACTACCTAGGTCTGCACTACTGGTAGTATGATGAATCATTACCTAGCCATTGTCACTACTTACATCTGCACTACTGGTAGTATTGCGAATCATTACCTAGTCATTGCCACTACCTACGTTTGCACTACAGGTAGTACGGCGAATAATTACGTAGTCATTGTCACTACCTACGTCTGTACTACTTGTAGTATGGCGAATCATTGCCTAGTCATTGTCACTACCGACGTATGTACTAATTGTAGTATGGCGAATAATTACCTAGGCATTGTCACTATCTACGTCTGCGCTACTAGTAGTATGACGAATAATTACCTAGTCATTTTCACTACCTACGTTTGCACTACTGGTATTATGGCGAATCATTACCTAGTCATTGTCACTGCCTACGTCTGCACTACTGGTTGTACGGCGAATCATTACCTAGTCATTGTCACGACATACGTCTGCACTACTGGTAGTATGGCGAATCATTACCTAGTCATTGTCACTACCGACGTCTGCACTACTGGTAGTATGGCGAATCATTGCCTAGTCATTATCACTACCGACGTATGTACTACTGGTAGTATGGCGAAATATTACCTAGTCATTGTCATTACCTACGTCTGCAGTAGAATGGCGAATCAATACCTAGTCAATGCCACAACCTACGTCTGCACTACTGGTAGTATGGCAAATCATTACCTAATCATTGTCACTCCCTACGACTTCACTACTGGTAGTATGGAGAATCATTATTTAGTCATTGTCACTACCTACGTCTGCACTACTGGTAGTATGGTAAATCATTGCCTAGTCATTGTCACTACCGACGCATGTACTACTGGTAGTATGACGAATCATTACCTAGTCATTGTCACTAACTACGTCAGCACTACTGGTAGTATGGCGAATCATTACATAGTCATTGTCATTACCTACGTCTGCACTAGAATGGCGAATCAATACCTCGTCATTGCCACTATCTACGTCAGCACTACTGGTAGTATGGCGAATCATATCCTAGTCATTGCGACTACCAACGTCTGCACAACTATTAATATGGCGAATTAATACCTAGCCTTTGTCACTACCTGCGTCTTCACTACTGGTAATATGGCGAATCATTACCTAGCCATTGTCACTAACTACGTATGTACTACTGGTAGTCTGGCTAATCATTACCTAGTCATTGTCACTATCTACGTCCCCACTATTGGTAGTATAGCGAATCATTACCTAGTCATTGTCACTACCTACGTCTGCACTACTGGTAGTATGGCGAATCATTAACTAGCCATTATCACTACTTACGTCTGCAGTACTGGTAGTATGACGAATAATTACCTAGTCATTGTCACTACCTATGTCTGCACTACAGGTAGTATGGCGAATCATTAACTAGCCATTATCACTACCTACGTCTGCACTACTGGTAGTATGGCGAATCATTACCAAGTCATTGCCACGACCTACTTCTGCACTACTGTTAGTACGGCGAATCATTACCTAGTCATTGTCACTACTTACGTCTGCAGTACTGGTAGTATGACGAATAATTACCTAGTCATTGTCACTACCTACGTCTGCACTACTTGTAGTATGGCGAATCATTGCCTAGACATTGTCACTACCAAGGTATGTATTACTGGTAGTATGGCGAATAATTACCTAGTCATTGTCACTATCTACGTCAGCACTACTGGTAGTATGGCAAATCATTACCTAATCATTTTCCCTACCTACGTCTGCACAACTGGTAGTATGGCGGATCATTCCCTACCCATTGTCACAAGGTACGTCTCCACTACTGGTAATATGGTGAATCATTACCTAGTCATTGTCACTCCCTATGACTGCACTACTGGTAGTATGGCGAATCATTACATAGTTATTGTCACTACCTAAGTCTGCACTACTGGTAGTATGGCGAATTAATACCTAGCCATTGTCACTACCTACGACTGCACTACTGGTAGTATGGCGAATTATTACCTAGCCATTGTCATTACCTACGTCTGCACTACAGGTAGTACGGGGAATCACTATCTAGTCATTGTCACTACCTACGTCTGCACTACTGGTAGTATGACGAATAATTACCTAGTCATTGTCACTACCTACGTCTGTACTACTTGTAGTATGGCGAATCATTGCCTAGTCAATGTCACTACCGAGGTATGTACTACTTGTTGTATGGCGAATAATTACCTAGGTATTGTCACTATCTACGTCTGCGCTACTAGTAGTATGACGAATAATTACCTAGTCATTGTCACTACCTACGTTTGCACTACTGGTAGTATGGCGAATCATTACCTTGTCATTGTCACTGACAACGTCTGCACTACTTGTTGTACGGCGAATCATTACCTAGTCATTGTCACTACCGACGTATGTACTACTGGTAGTATGGCGAATCATTACCTAGTCATTGTCACTACCTACGTCTGCACTACTGGTAGTATGGCGAATCATTGACTAGTCATTGTCACTACCGACGTATGTACTACTGGTAGTATGGCGAATTATTACCTAATCATTGTCATTACCTACGTCTGCACTACAATGGCGAATCAATACCTAGTCAATGCCACAACCTACGTCTGCACTACTGGTAGTATGGCGAATCATTACCTAGTCATTGTCACTCCCTACGACTGCACTACTGGTAGTATTGCGAATCATTACCTAGTCATTGTCACTACCTACGTCTGCACTACTGGTAGTATGGTAAATCATTGCCTAGTCATTGTCACTACCGACGCATGTACTACTGGTAGTATGGCGAATCATTACCTAGTCATTGTCACTATCTACGTCAGCACTACTGGTAGTATGGCGAATCATTACCTAGTCATTGTCATTACCTACGTCTGCACTAGAATGGCGAAACAATACCTAGTCATTGCCACTATCTACGTCAGCACTACTGGTAGTATGGCGAATCATTACCTAGTCATTGTCACTACCTACGTCTGCACAACTGGTAGTATGGCGAATTAATACCTAGCCATTGTCACTACCTGCGTCTGCACTACTGGTAGTATGGCGAATCATTACCTAGCCATTGTCACTAACTACGTATGTACTACTGGTAGTCTGGCGAATCATTACCTAGTCATTGTCACTATCTACGTCAGCACTTCTGGTAGTATGGCGAATCATTTCCTAGTCATTGTCACTACCTACGTCTGCACTACTGGTAGTATGGCTAAATAGTATCTAGCCATTGTCACTACCTACGTCTGCACTACAGGTAGTATGGCGAATCATTAACTAGCCATTGTCACTACCTACGTCTGCACTACTGGTAGTATGGCGAATAATTACCTAGTCATTGTCGCTATCTGCGTCAGCACCACTGGTAGTATGGCGAATCATTACCAAGTCATTGTCAATACCTACGTCTGCACTACTGGTAGTATGGCGAATTATTACCTAGTCATTGCCACTACCTATGTCTGCACTACAGGTAGTACGGCGAATCACTATCTAGTCATTGTCACCTCCTACGTCTTCACTACTGGTATTATGACGAATAATTACCTAGTCATTGTCACTATCTACGTCAGCACTACTGGTAGTATGGCGAATCATTACCTAGTCATTGCCACTACCTACGTCCGCACAACAGGTAGTACGGCGACTCACTATCTAGTCATTGTCACTACTTACGTCTGCACTACTGGTAGTATGACGAATAATTACCTAGTCATTGTCACTATCTACGTCAGCACTACTGGTAGTATGGCGAATCATTACCTAGTCATTGTCACTAACTACGTATGTATTACTGGTAGTCTGGAGAATCATTACCTGACCATTGTCACTAACTACGTATGTACTACTGGTAGTCTGGCGAATCATTACCTAGTCATTGTCTCTACCTACGTCTGCACTACTGGTAGTATGGCAAATCATTACCTAGTCATTGTCACTCCCTACGACTGCACTACTTGTAGTATGGAGAATCATTATCTAGTCATTGTCACTACCTACGTCTGCACTACTGGTAGTATGGTAAATCATTGCCTAGTCATTGTCACTACCGACGCATGTACTACTGGTAGTATGGCGAATCATTACCTAGTCATTATCACTAACTACGTCAGCACTACTGGTAGTATGGCGAATCATTACCTAGTCATTGTCACTCCCTACGACTGCACTACTTGTAGTATGGAGAATCATTATCTAGTCATTGTCACTACCTACGTCTGCACTACTGGTAGTATGGCGAATCATTACCTAGCCATTGTCACTAACTACGTATGTACTACTGGTAGTCTGGCTAATCATTACCTAGTCATTGTCACTATCTACGTCCCCACTATTGGTAGTATGGCGAATCATTACCTAGTCATTGTCATTACCTACGTCTGCACTACTGGTAGTATGGCAAATTAGTACCTAGCCATTGTCACTACCTACGTCTTCTCTACAGGTAGTATGGCGAATCATTAACTAGCCATTATCACTACCTACGTCTGCACTACTGGTAGTATGGCGAATCATTACCAAGTCATTGCCACGACCTACTTCTGCACTACTGTTAGTACGGCGAATCATTACCTAGTCATTGTCACTACTTAAGTCTGCAGTACTGGTAGTATGACGAATAATTACCTAGTCATTGTCACTACCTACGTCTGCACTACTTGTAGTATAGTGAATCATTGCCTAGACATAGTCACTACCAATGTATGTATTACTGGTAGTATGGCGAATAATTACCTAGTCATTGTCACTATCTACGTCAGCACTACTGGAAGTATGGCGAATCATTACCTAGTCGTTGTCAATACCTACGTCTGCACTACTGGTAGTATGGCAAATCATTACCTAATCATTTTTCCTACCTACGTCTGCACAACTGGTAGTATGGCGGATCATTCCCTACCCATTGTCACTAGGTACGTCTGCACTACTGGTAGTATGACGAATAATTACCTAGTCATTGTCACTACCTACGTCTGTAATACTTGTAGTATGGCGAATCATTGCCTATTCAATGTCACTACCGACGTATGTACTACTTGTAATATGACGAATAATTACCTAGTGATTGTCACTACCTACGTTTGCACTACTGGTAGTATGGCGAATCATTACCTTGTCATTGTCACTGACTACGCCTGCTGTACGGCGAATCATTACGTAGCCATTGTCACGACCTACGTCTGCACTACTGGTAGTATGGCGAATCATTACCTAGTCATTGTCACTACCGACGTATGAACTACTGGTAGTATGGCGAATCATTACCTAGTCATTGTCACTACCTACGTATGCACTACTGGTAGTATGCCGAATCATTGCCTAGTCATTGTCACTACCGACGTATGTACTACTGGTAGTATGGCGAATTATTACCTAGTCATTGTCATTACCTACGTCTGCACTACAATGGCGAATCAATACCTAGTCAATGCCACAACCTACGTCTGCACTACTGGTAGTATGGCGAATCATTACCTACTCATTGTCACTCCCTACGACTGCACTACTGGTAGTATTGCGAATCATTACCTAGTCATTGTCACTACCTACGTCTGCACTACTGGTAGAATGGTAAATCATTGCCTAGTCATTGTCACTACCGACGCATGTACTACTGGTAGTATGGCGAATCATTACCTAGTCATTGTCACTATCTACGTCAGCACTACTGATAGTATGGCGAATCATTACCTAGTCATTGTCATTACCTACGTCTGCACTAGAATGGCGAAACAATACCTAGTCATTGCCACTATCTACGTCAGCACTACTGGTAGTATGGCGTATCATTACCTAGTCATTGTCACTACCTACGTCTGCACAACTGGTTGTATGGCGAATTAATACCTAGCCATTGTCACTACCTGCGTCTGCACTACTGGTAGTATGGGGAATCATTACCTAGCCATTGTCACTAACTACGTATGTACTACTGGTAGTCTGGCGAATCATTACATAGTCATTGTCACTATCTACGTCAGCACTTATGGTAGTATAGCAAATAATTACCTAGTCATTGTCACTACCTACGTCTGCACTACTGGTAGTATGGCTAATTAGTACCTAGCCATTGTCACTACCTACGTCTGCACTACAGGTAGTATGGCGAATCATTAACTAGCCATTGTCACTACCTACGTCTGCACTACTGGTAGTATGGCGAATAATTACCTAGTCATTGTCACTATCTACGTCAGCACCACTGGTATTATGGCGAATCATTACCTAGTCATTGTCATTACCTACGTCTGCACTACTGATAGTATGGCGAATTATTACCTAGTTATTGCCACTACCTACGTCTGCACTACAGGTAGTACGGCGAATATCACTATCTAGTCATTGTCACTACCTACGTCTGCACTACTGGTAGTATGACGAATAATTACCTAGTCATTGTCACTATCTACGTCAGCACTACTGGTTGTATGGCGAATCATTACCTAGTCATTGTCACTACCTACGTCTGCACTACTGGTAGTATGGCGAATTAATATCTAGCCATTGTCACTTCCAACGTCTGCACTACTGGTAGTATGGCGATTCATTACATAGTGATTTTCACTACCTAGGTCTGCACTACTGGTAGTATGATGAATCATTACCTAGCCATTGTCACTACTTACATCTGCACTACTGGTAGTATTGCGAATCATTACCTAGTCATTGCCACTACCTACGTTTGCACTACAGGTAGTACGGCGAATCACTATCTAGTCATTGTCACTACCTACGTCTGCACTACTGGTAGTATGACGAATAATTACGTAGTCATTGTCACTACCTACGTCTGTACTACTTGTAGTATGGCGAATCATTGCCTAGTCATTGTCACTACCGACGTATGTACTAATTGTAGTATGGCGAATAATTACCTAGGCATTGTCACTATCTACGTCTGCGCTACTAGTAGTATGACGAATAATTACCTAGTCATTTTCACTACCTACGTTTGCACTACTGGTATTATGGCGAATCATTACCTAGTCATTGTCACGACATACGTCTGCACTACTGGTAGTATGGCGAATCATTACCTAGTCATTGTCACTACCGACGTCTGCACTACTGGTAGTATGGCAAATCATTGCCTAGTCATTGTCACTACCGACGTATGTACTACTGGTAGTATGGCGAAATATTACCTAGTCATTGTCATTACCTACGTCTGCAGTAGAATGGCAAATCAATACCTAGTCAATGCCACAACCTACGTCTGCACTACTGGTAGTATGGCAAATCATTACCTAATCATTGTCACTCCCTACGACTTCACTACTGGTAGTATGGAGAATCATTATTTAGTCATTGTCACTACCTACGTCTGCACTACTGGTAGTATGGTAAATCATTGCCTAGTCATTGTCACTACCGACGCATGTACTACTGGTAGTATGGCGAATCATTACCTAGTCATTGTCACTAACTACGTCAGCACTACTGGTAGTATGGCGAATCATTACTTAGTCATTGTCATTACCTACGTCTGCACTAGAATGGCGAATCAATACCTCGTCATTGCCACTATCTACGTCAGCACTACTGGTAGTATGGCGAATCATTTCCTAGTCATTGTGACTACCAACGTCTGCACAACTATTAATATGGCGAATTAATACCTAGCCTTTGTCACTACCTGCGTCTTCACTACTGGTAATATGGCGAATCATTACCTAGCCATTGTCACTAACTACGTATGTATTACTGGTAGTCTGGCTAATCATTACCTAGTCATTGTCACTATCTACGTCCCCACTATTGGTAGTATAGCGAATCATTACCTAGTCATTGTCACTACCTACGTCTGCACTACTGGTAGTATGGCAAATTAGTACCTAGCCATTGTCACTACCTATGTCTGCACTACAGGTAGTGTGGCGAATCATTAACTAGCCATTATCACTACCTACGTCTGCACTACTGGTAGTATGGCAAATCATTACCAAGTCATTGCCACGACCTACTTCTGCACTACTGTTAGTACGGCGAATCATTACCTAGTCATTATCACTACTTACGTCTGCAGTACTGGTAGTATGACGAATAATTACCTAGTCATTGTCACTACCTACGTCACTACCTACGTCTGCACTACTAGTCATTGTACTATCTATGGCGTCTGCACATGGTATTGCCTAGTCACAGGTACGTCTCCACTACTGTCATTACCTACCACTCCCTACGACTGCACTACTGGTAGTATGGCGAATCATTACATAGTGATACTACCTAAGTCTGCACTACTGGTAGTATGGCGAATTAATACCTACCCATTGTCACTACCTACGTCACTACTGGTAATATGGCGAATTATTACCTAGCCATACTACCTACGTCTGCACTACAGGTAGTACGGGGAATCACTATCTAGTCATTGTCACTGCCTACGTCTGCACTACTGGTAGTATGACGAATAATTACCTAGTCATTGTCACTACCTACGTCTGTACTACTTGTAGTATGGCGAATCATTGCCTAGTCAATGTCACTACCGACGTATGTACTACTTGTTGTATGGAGAATAATTACCTAGGTATTGTCACTACCGACGTATGTACTACTGGTAGTATGGCGAATTATTACCTAATCATTGTCATTTCCTACGTCTGCACTACAATGGCGAATCAATACCTAGTCAATGCCACAACCTACGTCTGCACTACTGGTAGTATGGCGAATCATTACCTAGTCATTGTCACTCCCTACGACTGCACTACTGGTAGTATTGCGAATCATTACCTAGTCATTGTCACTACCTACGTCTGCACTACTGGTGGTATGGCGAATCATTACCAAGTCATTGCCACGACCTACGTCTGCATTACTGGTAGTACGGCGAATCATTACCTAGTCATTTTCACTACCTACGTCTGGACTACTTGTAGTATGGCGAATCATTGCCTAGACATTGTCACTACCAACGTATGTACTACTGGTAGTATGGCGAATAATTACCTAGTCATTGTCACTATCTATGTCAGCACTACTGGTAGTATGGCGAATCATTACCTAGTCATTGTCACTAACTACGTCAGCACTACTGGTAGTATGGCGAATCATTACTTAGTCATTGTCATTACCTACGTCTGCACTAGAATGGCGAATCAATACCTAGTCATTGCCACTATCTACGTCAGCACTACTGGTAGTATGGCGAATCATTTCCTAGTCATTGTGACTACCAACGTCTGCACAACTATTAATATGGCGAATTAATACCTAGCCTTTGTCACTACCTGCGTCTTCACTACTGGTAATATGGCGAATCATTACCTAGCCATTGTCACTAACTACGTATGTACTACTGGTAGTCTGGCTAATCATTACCTAGTCATTGTCACTATCTACGTCCCCACTATTGGTAGTATAGCGAATCATTACCTAGTCATTGTCACTACCTACGTGTGCACTACTGGTAGTAAGGCAAATTAGTACCTAGCTATTGTCACTACCTATGTCTGCACTACAGGTAGTATGGCGAATCATTAACTAGCCATTATCACTACCTACGTCTGCACTACTGGTAGTATGGCGAATCATTACCAAGTCATTGCCACGACCTACTTCTGCACTACTGTTAGTACGGCGAATCATTACCTAGTCATTGTCACTACTTACGTCCTCAGTACTGGTAGTATGACGAATAATTACCTAGTCATTGTCACTACCTACGTCTGCACTACTTGTAGTATGGCGAATCATTGCCTAGACATTGTCACTACCAAGGTATGTATTACTGGTAGTATGGCGAATAATTACCTAGTCATTGTCACTATCTACGTCAGCACTACTGGTAGTATGGCAAATCATTACCTAATCATTTTCCCTACCTACGTCTGCACAACTGGTAGTATGGCGGATCATTCCCTACCCATTGTCACTAGGTACGTCTCCACTACTGGTAATATGGTGAATCATTACCTAGTCATTGTCACTCCCTACGACTGCACTACTGGTAGTATGGCGAATCATTACATAGTGATTGTCACTACCTAAGTCTGCACTACTGGTAGTATGGCGAATTAATACCTAGCCATTGTCACTACCTACGTCTGCACTACTGGTAGTATGGAGAATTATTACCTAGCCATTGTCACTACCTACGTCTGCACTACAGGTAGTACGGGGAATCACTATCTAGTCATTGTCACTACCTACGTCTGCACTACTGGTAGTATGACGAATAATTACCTAGTCATTGTCACTACCTACGTCTGTACTACTTGTAGTATGGCGAATCATTGCCTAGTCAATGTCACTACCGACGTATGTACTACTTGTTGTATGGCGAATAATTACCTAGGTATTGTCACTATCTATGTCTGCGCTACTAGTAGTATGACGAATAATTACCTAGTCATTGTCACTACCTACGTTTGCACTACTGGTAGTATGGCGAATCATTACCTTGTCATTGTCACTGACAACGTCTGCACTACTTGTTGTACGGCGAATCATTACCTAGTCATTGTCACTACCGACGTATGTACTACTGGTAGAATGGCGAATCATTACCTAGTCATTGTCACTACCTACGTCTGCACTACTGGTAGTATGGCGAATCATTGCCTAGTCATTGTCACTACCGACGTATGTACTACTGGTAGTATGGCGAATTATTACCTAATCATTGTCATTACCTACGTCTGCACTACAATGGCGAATCAATACCTAGTCAATGCCTCAACCTACGTCTGCACTACTGGTAGTATGGCGAATCATTACCTAGTCATTGTCACTCCCTACGACTGCACTACTGGTAGTATTGCGAATCATTACCTAGTCATTTTCACTATCTATGTCAGCACTACTGGTAGTATGGCGAATCATTACATAGTGATTGTCACTACTTAAGTCTGCACAACTGGTAGTATGGCGAATCATTACCTAGCCATTGTCACTACCTACGCCTGCACTACTGGTAGTAGGGCGAATCATTACCTAGCCATTGTCACAACCTACGTCTGCTCTACAGGTAGTATGGCGAATCATTACCTAGTCATTGTCACTATCTACATCAGCACTACTGGTAGTATGGCGAATCATTAAGTAATCATTGTCGTTACCTACGTCTGCAGTAGAATGACGAATCAATACCTAGTCATTGTCACTATCTACGTCTGCACTACAGGTAGTATGGCGAATTAACTACTGGTAGTATGGCGAATCATTACCTAGCCATTGTCAATACCTACGTCTGCACTACTGGTAGTCTGGCGAATCATTACCTAGACATTGTCACTATCTACGTCAGACTACTGGTAGTATGGCGAATCATTACCTAGTCATTGTCATTACCTACGTCTGCACTACTGGTAGTATGGCGAATCATTGCACTAGTCATTAGTCACTACCGACGTACTGGTACTACCTAGCCATTGTCAGTACAGGTAGTATGGCGAATCATTACCTAGTCATTGTCACTAATCAGCACTACTGGTAGTATGGCGAATCATTAAGTAATCATTGTCTTACCTACGTCTGCACTACAATGGCGAATCAATACCTAGTCAATGCCACAACCTACGTCTGCACTACTGGTAGTATGGCGAATCATTACCTAGTCATTGTCACTCCCTACGACTGCACTACTGGTAGTATTGCGAATCATTACCTAGTCATTGTCACTACCTACGTCTGCACTACTGGTAGTATGGCGAATCATTACCAAGTCATTGCCACGACCTACGTCTGCATTACTGGTAGTACGGCGAATCATTACCTAGTCATTTTCACTACCTACGTCTGGACTACTTGTAGTATGGCGAATCATTGCCTAGACATTGTCACTACCAACGTATGTACTACTGGTAGTATGGCGAATAATTACCTAGTCATTGTCACTATCTATGTCGGCACTACTGGTAGTATGGCGAATCATTACCTAGTCATTGTCACTAACTACGTCAGCACTACTGGTAGTATGGCGAATCATTACTTAGTCATTGTCATTACCTACGTCTGCACTAGAATGGCGAATCAATACCTAGTCATTGCCACTATCTACGTCAGCACTACTGGTAGTATGGCGAATCATTTCCTAGTCATTGTGACTACCAACGTCTGCACAACTATTAATATGGCGAATTAATACCTAGCCTTTGTCACTACCTGCGTCTTCACTACTGGTAATATGGCGAATCATTACCTAGCCATTGTCACTAACTACGTATGTACTACTGGTAGTCTGGCTAATCATTACCTAGTCATTGTCACTATCTACGTCCCCACTATTGGTAGTATAGCGAATCATTACCTAGTCATTGTCACTACCTACGTGTGCACTACTGGTAGTATGGCAAATTAGTACCTAGCCATTGTCACTACCTATGTCTGCACTACAGGTAGTATGGCGAATCATTAAATAGCCATTATCACTACCTACGTCTGCACTACTGGTAGTATGGCGAATCATTACCAAGTCATTGCCACGACCTACTTCTGCACTACTGTTAGTACGGCGAATCATTACCTAGTCATTGTCACTACTTACGTCTGCAGTACTGGTAGTATGACGAATAATTACCTAGTCATTGTCACTACCTACGTCTGCACTACTTGTAGTATGGCGAATCATTGCCTAGACATTGTCACTACCAAGGTATGTATTACTGGTAGTATGGCGAATAATTACCTAGTCATTGTCACTATCTACGTCAGCACTACTGGTAGTATGGCAAATCATTACCTAATCATTTTCCCTACCTACGTCTGCACAACTGGTAGTATGGCGGATCATTCCCTACCCATTGTCACTAGGTACGTCTCCACTACTGGTAATATGGTGAATCATTACCTAGTCATTGTCACTCCCTACGACTGCACTACTGGTAGTATGGCGAATCATTACATAGTGATTGTCACTACCTAAGTCTGCACTACTGGTAGTATGGCGAATTAATACCTAGGCATTGTCACTACCTACGTCTGCACTACTGGTAGTATGGCGAATTATTACCTAGCCATTGTCACTACCTACGTCTGCACTACAGGTAGTACGGGGAATCACTATCTAGTCATTGTCACTACCTACGTCTGCACTACTGGTAGTATGACGAATAATTACCTAGTCATTGTCACTACCTACGTCTGCACTACTGGTAGTATGGCAAATCATTACCAAGTCATTGCCACGACCTACTTCTGCACTACTGTTAGTACGGCGAATCATTACCTAGTCATTGTCACTACTTACGTCTGCAGTACTGGTAGTATGACGAATAATTACCTAGTCATTGTCACTACCTACGTCTGCACTACTTGTAGTATGGCGAATCATTGCCTAGACATTGTCACTACCAAGGTATGTATTACTGGTAGTATGGCGAATAATTACCTAGTCATTGTCACTATCTACGTCAGCACTACTGGTAGTATGGCAAATCATTACCTAATCATTTTCCCTACCTACGTCTGCACAACTGGTAGTATGGCGGATCATTCCCTACCCATTGTCACTAGGTACGTCTCCACTACTGGTAATATGGTGAATCATTACCTAGTCATTGTCACTCCCTACGACTGCACTACTGGTAGTATGGCGAATCATTACATAGTGATTGACACTACCTAAGTCTGCACTACTGGTAGTATGGCGAATTAATACCTACCCATTGTCACTACCTACGTCTGCACTACTGGTAATATGGCGAATTATTACCTAGCCATTGTCACTACCTACGTCTGCACTACAGGTAGTACGGGGAATCACTATCTAGTCATTGTCACTGCCTACGTCTGCACTACTGGTAGTATGACGAATAATTACCTAGTCATTGTCACTACCTACGTCTGTACTACTTGTAGTATGGCGAATCATTGCCTAGTCAATGTCACTACCGACGTATGTACTACTTGTTGTATGGCGAATAATTACCTAGGTATTGTCACTACCGACGTATGTACTACTGGTAGTATGGCGAATTATTACCTAATCATTGTCATTTCCTACGTCTGCACTACAATGGCGAATCAATACCTAGTCAATGCCACAACCTACGTCTGCACTACTGGTAGTATGGCGAATCATTACCTAGTCATTGTCACTCCCTACGACTGCACTACTGGTAGTATTGCGAATCATTACCTAGTCATTGTCACTACCTACGTCTGCACTACTGGTGGTATGGCGAATCATTACCAAGTCATTGCCACGACCTACGTCTGCATTACTGGTAGTACGGCGAATCATTACCTAGTCATTTTCACTACCTACGTCTGGACTACTTGTAGTATGGCGAATCATTGCCTAGACATTGTCACTACCAACGTATGTACTACTGGTAGTATGGCGAATAATTACCTAGTCATTGTCACTATCTATGTCAGCACTACTGGTAGTATGGCGAATCATTACCTAGTCATTGTCACTAACTACGTCAGCACTACTGGTAGTATGGCGAATCATTACTTAGTCATTGTCATTACCTACGTCTGCACTAGAATGGCGAATCAATACCTAGTCATTGCCACTATCTACGTCAGCACTACTGGTAGTATGGCGAATCATTTCCTAGTCATTGTGACTACCAACGTCTGCACAACTATTAATATGGCGAATTAATACCTAGCCTTTGTCACTACCTGCGTCTTCACTACTGGTAATATGGCGAATCATTACCTAGCCATTGTCACTAACTACGTATGTACTACTGGTAGTCTGGCTAATCATTACCTAGTCATTGTCACTATCTACGTCCCCACTATTGGTAGTATAGCGAATCATTACCTAGTCATTGTCACTACCTACGTGTGCACTACTGGTAGTAAGGCAAATTAGTACCTAGCTATTGTCACTACCTATGTCTGCACTACAGGTAGTATGGCGAATCATTAACTAGCCATTATCACTACCTACGTCTGCACTACTGGTAGTATGGCGAATCATTACCAAGTCATTGCCACGACCTACTTCTGCACTACTGTTAGTACGGCGAATCATTACCTAGTCATTGTCACTACTTACGTCCTCAGTACTGGTAGTATGACGAATAATTACCTAGTCATTGTCACTACCTACGTCTGCACTACTTGTAGTATGGCGAATCATTGCCTAGACATTGTCACTACCAAGGTATGTATTACTGGTAGTATGGCGAATAATTACCTAGTCATTGTCACTATCTACGTCAGCACTACTGGTAGTATGGCAAATCATTACCTAATCATTTTCCCTACCTACGTCTGCACAACTGGTAGTATGGCGGATCATTCCCTACCCATTGTCACTAGGTACGTCTCCACTACTGGTAATATGGTGAATCATTACCTAGTCATTGTCACTCCCTACGACTGCACTACTGGTAGTATGGCGAATCATTACATAGTGATTGTCACTACCTAAGTCTGCACTACTGGTAGTATGGAGAATTAATACCTAGCCATTGTCACTACCTACGTCTGCACTACTGGTAGTATGGAGAATTATTACCTAGCCATTGTCACTACCTACGTCTGCACTACAGGTAGTACGGGGAATCACTATCTAGTCATTGTCACTACCTACGTCTGCACTACTGGTAGTATGACGAATAATTACCTAGTCATTGTCACTACCTACGTCTGTACTACTTGTAGTATGGCGAATCATTGCCTAGTCAATGTCACTACCGACGTATGTACTACTTGTTGTATGGCGAATAATTACCTAGGTATTGTCACTATCTATGTCTGCGCTACTAGTAGTATGACGAATAATTACCTAGTCATTGTCACTACCTACATTTGCTCTACTGGTAGTATGGCGAATCATTACCTTGCCATTGTCACTGACAACGTCTGCACTACTTGTTGTACGGCGAATCATTACCTAGTCATTGTCACTACCGACGTATGTACTACTGGTAGTATGGCGAATCATTACCTTATCATTGTCACTACCTACGTCTGCACTACTGGTAGTATGGCGAATCATTGCCTAGTCATTGTCACTACCGACGTATGTACTACTGGTAGTATGGCGAATTATTACCTAATCATTGTCATTACCTACGTCTGCACTACAATGGCGAATCAATACCTAGTCAATGCCACAACCTACGTCTGCACTACTGGTAGTATGGCGAATCATTACCTAGTCATTGTCACTCCCTACGACTGCACTACTGGTAGTATTGCGAATCATTACCTAGTCATTGTCACTATCTACGTCTGCACTACTGGTAGTATGGCGAATCATTACCAAGTCATTGCCACGACCTACGTCTGCATTACTGGTAGTACGGCGAATCATTACCTAGTCATTTTCACTATCTATGTCAGCACTACTGGTAGTATGGCGAATCATTACCTAGTCATTGTCATTCCCTACGACTGCACTACTGGTAGTATGGCGAATCATTACATAGTGATTGTCACTACTTAAGTCTGCACAACTGGTAGTATGGCGAATCATTACCTAGCCATTGTCACTACCTACGCCTGCACTACTGGTAGTAGGGCGAATCATTACCTAGCCATTGTCACAACCTACGTCTGCTCTACAGGTAGTATGGCGAATCATTACCTAGTCATTGTCACTATCTACATCAGCACTACTGGTAGTATGGCGAATCATTAAGTAATCATTGTCGTTACCTACGTCTGCAGTAGAATGACGAATCAATACCTAGTCATTGCCACTATCTACGTCAGCACTACTTGTAGTATGGCGAATCATTACCTAGTCATTGTCACTCCCTACGACTGCACTACTGGTAGTATTGCGAATCATTACCTAGTCATTGTCACTATCTACGTCTGCACTACTGGTAGTATGGCGAATCATTACCAAGTCATTGCCACGACCTACGTCTGCATTACTGGTAGTACGGCGAATCATTACCTAGTCATTTTCACTATCTATGTCAGCACTACTGGTAGTATGGCGAATCATTACCTAGTCATTGTCATTCCCTACGACTGCACTACTGGTAGTATGGCGAATCATTACATAGTGATTGTCACTACTTAAGTCTGCACAACTGGTAGTATGGCGAATCATTACCTAGCCATTGTCACTACCTACGCCTGCACTACTGGTAGTAGGGCGAATCATTACCTAGCCATTGTCACAACCTACGTCTGCTCTACAGGTAGTATGGCGAATCATTACCTAGTCATTGTCACTATCTACATCAGCACTACTGGTAGTATGGCGAATCATTAAGTAATCATTGTCGTTACCTACGTCTGCAGTAGAATGACGAATCAATACCTAGTCATTGCCACTATCTACGTCTGCACTACAGGTAGTATGGCGAATTAATACCTAGCCATTGTCACTACCTACGTCTGCACTACTGGTAGTATGGCGAATCATTACCTAGCCATTGTCAATAACTACGTATGTACTACTGGTAGTCTGGCGAATCATTACCTAGACATTGTCACTGTCTACGTCAGAACTACTGGTAGTATGGCGAATCATTGCCTAGTCATTGTCACTACCAACGTATGTACTACTGGTAGTATGGCGAATTATTACCTAATCATTGTCATTACCTACGTCTGCACTACAATGGCGAATCAATACCTAGTCAATGCCACAACCTACGTCTGCACTACTGGTAGTATGGCGAATCATTACCTAGTCATTGTCACTCCCTACGACTGCACTACTGGTAGTATTGCGAATCATTACCTAGTCATTGTCACTACCTACGTCTGCACTACTGGTAGTATGGCGAATCATTACCAAGTCATTGCCACGACCTACGTCTGCATTACTGGTAGTACGGCGAATCATTACCTAGTCATTTTCACTACCTACGTCTGGACTACTTGTAGTATGGCGAATCATTGCCTAGACATCGTCACAACCAACGTATGTACTACTGGTAGTATGGCGAATAATTACCTAGTCATTGTCACTATCTATGTCGGCACTACTGGTAGTATGGCGAATCATTACCTAGTCATTGTCACTAACTACGTCAGCACTACTGGTAGTATGGCGAATCATTACTTAGTCATTGTCATTACCTACGTCTGCACTAGAATGGCGAATCAATACCTAGTCATTGCCACTATCTACGTCAGCACTACTGGTAGTATGGCGAATCATTTCCTAGTCATTGTGACTACCAACGTCTGCACAACTATTAATATGGCGAATTAATACCTAGCCTTTGTCACTACCTGCGTCTTCACTACTGGTAATATGGCGAATCATTACCTAGCCATTGTCACTAACTACGTATGTACTACTGGTAGTCTGGCTAATCATTACCTAGTCATTGTCACTATCTACGTCCCCACTATTGGTAGTATAGCGAATCATTACCTAGTCATTGTCACTACCTACGTGTGCACTACTGGTAGTATGGCAAATTAGTACCTAGCCATTGTCACTACCTATGTCTGCACTACAGGTAGTATGGCGAATCATTAACTAGCCATTATCACTACCTACGTCTGCACTACTGGTAGTATGGCGAATCATTACCAAGTCATTGCCACGACCTACTTCTGCACTACTGTTAGTACGGCGAATCATTACCTAGTCATTGTCACTACTTACGTCTGCAGTACTGGTAGTATGACGAATAATTACCTAGTCATTGTCACTACCTACGTCTGCACTACTTGTAGTATGGCGAATCATTGCCTAGACATTGTCACTACCAAGGTATGTATTACTGGTAGTATGGCGAATAATTACCTAGTCATTGTCACTATCTACGTCAGCACTACTGGTAGTATGGCAAATCATTACCTAATCATTTTCCCTACCTACGTCTGCACAACTGGTAGTATGGCGGATCATTCCCTACCCATTGTCACTAGGTACGTCTCCACTACTGGTAATATGGTGAATCATTACCTAGTCATTGTCACTCCCTACGACTGCACTACTGGTAGTATGGCGAATCATTACATAGTGATTGTCACTACCTAAGTCTGCACTACTGGTAGTATGGCGAATTAATACCTAGCCATTGTCACTACCTACGTCTGCACTACTGGTAGTATGGCGAATTATTACCTAGCCATTGTCACTACCTACGTCTGCACTACAGGTAGTACGGGGAATCACTATCTAGTCATTGTCACTACCTACGTCTGCACTACTGGTAGTATGACAAATAATTACCTAGTCATTGTCACTACCTACGTCTGTACTACTTGTAGTATGGCGAATCATTGCCTAGTCAATGTCACTACCGACGTATGTACTACTTGTTGTATGGCGAATAATTACCTAGGTATTGTCACTATCTATGTCTGCGCTACTAGTAGTATGACGAATAATTACCTAGTCTTTGTCACTACCTACGTTTGCACTACTGATAGTATGGCGAATCATTACCTTGTCATTGTCACTGACAACGTCTGCACTACTTGTTGTACGGCGAATCATTACCTAGTCATTGTCACTACCGACGTATGTACTACTGGTAGTATGGCGAATCATTACCTAGTCATTGTCACTACCTACGTCTGCACTACTGGTAGTATGGCGAATCATTGCCTAGTCATTGTCACTACCGACGTATGTACTACTGGTAGTATGGCGAATTATTACCTAATCATTGTCATTACCTACGTCTGCACTACAATGGCGAATCAATACCTAGTCAATGCCACAACCTACGTCTGCACTACTGGTAGTATGGCGAATCATTACCTAGTCATTGTCACTCCCTACGACTGCACTACTGGTAGTATTGCGAATCATTACCTAGTCATTGTCACTATCTACGTCTGCACTACTGGTAGTATGGCGAATAATTACCAAGTCATTGCCACGACCTACGTCTGCATTACTGGTAGTACGGCGAATCATTACCTAGTCATTTTCACTATCTATGTCAGCACTACTGGTAGTATGGCGAATCATTACCTAGTCATTGTCATTCCCTACGACTGCACTACTGGTAGTATGGCGAATCATTACATAGTGATTGTCACTACTTAAGTCTGCACAACTGGTAGTATGGCGAATCATTACCTAGCCATTGTCACTACCTACGCCTGCACTACTGGTAGTAGGGCGAATCATTACCTAGCCATTGTCACAACCTACGTCTGCTCTACAGGTAGTATGGCGAATCATTACCTAGTCATTGTCACTATTTACATCAGCACTACTGGTAGTATGGCGAATCATTAAGTAATCATTGTCGTTACCTACGTCTGCAGTAGAATGACGAATCAATACCTAGTCATTGCCACTATCTACGTCTGCACTACAGGTAGTATGGCGAATTAATACCTAGCCATTGTCACTACCTACGTCTGCACTACTGGTAGTATGGCGAATCATTAGCTAGCCATTGTCAATAACTACGTATGTACTACTGGTAGTCTGGCGAATCATTACCTAGACATTGTCACTGTCTACGTCAGAACTACTGGTAGTATGGCGAATCATTACCTAGTCATTGTCACTACCTACGTCTGCACTACTGGTAGTATGGCGAATCATTGCCTAGTCATTGTCACTACCGACGTATGTACTACTGGTAGTATGGCGAATTATTACCTAATCATTGTCATTACCTACGTCTGCACTACAATGGCGAATCAATACCTAGTCAATGCCACAACCTACGTCTGCACTACTGGTAGTATGGCGAATCATTACCTAGTCATTGTCACTCCCTACGACTGCACTACTGGTAGTATTGCGAATCATTACCTAGTCATTGTCACTACCTACGTCTGCACTACTGGTAGTATGGCGAATCATTACCAAGTCATTGCCACGACCTACGTCTGCATTACTGGTAGTACGGCGAATCATTACCTAGTCATTTTCACTACCTACGTCTGGACTACTTGTAGTATGGCGAATCATTGCCTAGACATCGTCACAACCAACGTATGTACTACTGGTAGTATGGCGAATAATTACCTAGTCATTGTCACTATCTATGTCAGCACTACTGGTAGTATGGCGAATCATTACCTAGTCATTGTCACTAACTACGTCAGCACTACTGGTAGTATGGCGAATCATTACTTAGTCATTGTCATTACCTACGTCTGCACTAGAATGGCGAATCAATACCTAGTCATTGCCACTATCTACGTCAGCACTACTGGTAGTATGGCGAATCATTTCCTAGTCATTGTGACTACCAACGTCTGCACAACTATTAATATGGCGAATTAATACCTAGCCTTTGTCACTACCTGCGTCTTCACTACTGGTAATATGGCGAATCATTACCTAGCCATTGTCACTAACTACGTATATACTACTACTGGTAGTCTAGCTAATCATTACCTAGTCATTGTCACTATCTACGTCCCCACTATTGGTAGTATAGCGAATCATTACCTAGTCATTGTCACTACCTACGTGTGCACTACTGGTAGTATGGCAAATTAGTACCTAGCCATTGTCACTACCTATGTCTGCACTACAGGTAGTATGGCGAATCATTAAATAGCCATTATCACTACCTACGTCTGCACTACTGGTAGTATGGCGAATCATTACCAAGTCATTGCCACGACCTACTTCTGCACTACTGTTAGTACGGCGAATCATTACCTAGTCATTGTCACTACTTACGTCTGCAGTACTGGTAGTATGACGAATAATTACCTAGTCATTGTCACTACCTACGTCTGCACTACTTGTAGTATGGCGAATCATTGCCTGGACATTGTCACTACCAAGGTATGTATTACTGGTAGTATGGCGAATAATTACCTAGTCATTGTCACTATCTACGTCAGCACTACTGGTAGTATGGCAAATCATTACCTAATCATTTTCCCTACCTACGTCTGCACAACTGGTAGTATGGCGGATCATTCCCTACCCATTGTCACTAGGTACGTCTCCACTACTGGTAATATGGTGAATCATTACCTAGTCATTGTCACTCCCTACGACTGCACTACTGGTAGTATGGCGAATCATTACATAGTGATTGTCACTACCTAAGTCTGCACTACTGGTAGTATGGCGAATTAATACCTAGGCATTGTCACTACCTACGTCTGCACTACTGGTAGTATGGCGAATTATTACCTAGCCATTGTCACTACCTACGTCTGCACTACAGGTAGTACGGGGAATCACTATCTAGTCATTGTCACTACCTACGTCTGCACTACTGGTAGTATGACGAATAATTACCTAGTCATTGTCACTACCTACGTCTGCACTACTGGTAGTATGGCAAATCATTACCAAGTCATTGCCACGACCTACTTCTGCACTACTGTTAGTACGGCGAATCATTACCTAGTCATTGTCACTACTTACGTCTGCAGTACTGGTAGTATGACGAATAATTACCTAGTCATTGTCACTACCTACGTCTGCACTACTTGTAGTATGGCGAATCATTGCCTAGACATTGTCACTACCAAGGTATGTATTACTGGTAGTATGGCGAATAATTACCTAGTCATTGTCACTATCTACGTCAGCACTACTGGTAGTATGGCAAATCATTACCTAATCATTTTCCCTACCTACGTCTGCACAACTGGTAGTATGGCGGATCATTCCCTACCCATTGTCACTAGGTACGTCTCCACTACTGGTAATATGGTGAATCATTACCTAGTCATTGTCACACCCTGCGACTGCACTACTGGTAGTATGGCGAATCATTACATAGTGATTGACACTACCTAAGTCTGCACTACTGGTAGTATGGCGAATTAATACCTACCCATTGTCACTACCTACGTCTGCACTACTGGTAATATGGCGAATTATTACCTAGCCATTGTCACTACCTACGTCTGCACTACAGGTAGTACGGGGAATCAATATCTAGTCATTGTCACTGCCTACGTCTGCACTACTGGTAGTATGACGAATAATTACCTAGTCATTGTCACTACCTACGTCTGTACTACTTGTAGTATGGCGAATCATTGCCTAGTCAATGTCACTACCGACGTATGTACTACTTGTTGTATGGCGAATAATTACCTAGGTATTGTCACTACCGACGTATGTACTACTGGTAGTATGGCGAATTATTACCTAATCATTGTCATTTCCTACGTCTGCACTACAATGGCGGATCAATACCTAGTCAATGCCACAACCTACGTCTGCACTACTGGTAGTATGGCGAATCATTACCTAGTCATTGTCACTCCCTACGACTGCACTACTGGTAGTATTGCGAATCATTACCTAGTCATTGTCACTACCTACGTCTGCACTACTGGTGGTATGGCGAATCATTACCAAGTCATTGCCACGACCTACGTCTGCATTACTGGTAGTACGGCGAATCATTACCTAGTCA
Source organism: Paraescarpia echinospica (assembly GCA_020002185.1). Classification (NCBI taxonomy): domain Eukaryota; kingdom Metazoa; phylum Annelida; class Polychaeta; order Sabellida; family Siboglinidae; genus Paraescarpia; species Paraescarpia echinospica. The sequence continues at coordinate 15,060 of JAHLWY010006451.1, read as the reverse complement.
TTTTCACTACCTACGTCTGGACTACTTGTAGTATGGCGAATCATTGCCTAGACATTGTCACTACCAACGTATGTACTACTGGTAGTATGGCGAATAATTACCTAGTCATTGTCACTATCTATGTCAGCACTACTGGTAGTATGGCGAATCATTACCTAGTCATTGTCACTAACTACGTCAGCACTACTGGTAGTATGGCGAATCATTACTTAGTCATTGTCATTACCTACGTCTGCACTAGAATGGCGAATCAATACCTAGTCATTGCCACTATCTACGTCAGCACTACTGGTAGTATGGCGAATCATTTCCTAGTCATTGTGACTACCAACGTCTGCACAACTATTAATATGGCGAATTAATACCTAGCCTTTGTCACTACCTGCGTCTTCACTACTGGTAATATGGCGAATCATTACCTAGCCATTGTCACTAACTACGTATGTACTACTGGTAGTCTGGCTAATCATTACCTAGTCATTGTCACTATCTACGTCCCCACTATTGGTAGTATAGCGAATCATTACCTAGTCATTGTCACTACCTACGTGTGCACTACTGGTACTAAGGCAAATTAGTACCTAGCTATTGTCACTACCTATGTCTGCACTACAGGTAGTATGGCGAATCATTAACTAGCCATTATCACTACCTACGTCTGCACTACTGGTAGTATGGCGAATCATTACCAAGTCATTGCCACGACCTACTTCTGCACTACTGTTAGTACGGCGAATCATTACCTAGTCATTGTCACTACTTACGTCCTCAGTACTGGTAGTATGACGAATAATTACCTAGTCATTGTCACTACCTACGTCTGCACTACTTGTAGTATGGCGAATCATTGCCTAGACATTGTCACTACCAAGGTATGTATTACTGGTAGTATGGCGAATAATTACCTAGTCATTGTCACTATCTACGTCAGCACTACTGGTAGTATGGCAAATCATTACCTAATCATTTTCCCTACCTACGTCTGCACAACTGGTAGTATGGCGGATCATTCCCTACCCATTGTCACTAGGTACGTCTCCACTACTGGTAATATGGTGAATCATTACCTAGTCATTGTCACTCCCTACGACTGCACTACTGGTAGTATGGCGAATCATTACATAGTGATTGTCACTACCTAAGTCTGCACTACTGGTAGTATGGAGAATTAATACCTAGCCATTGTCACTACCTACGTCTGCACTACTGGTAGTATGGAGAATTATTACCTAGCCATTGTCACTACCTACGTCTGCACTACAGGTAGTACTGGGAATCACTATCTAGTCATTGTCACTACCTACGTCTGCACTACTGGTAGTATGACGAATAATTACCTAGTCATTGTCACTACCTACGTCTGTACTACTTGTAGTATGGCGAATCATTGCCTAGTCAATGTCACTACCGACGTATGTACTACTTGTTGTATGGCGAATAATTACCTAGGTATTGTCACTATCTATGTCTGCGCTACTAGTAGTATGACGAATAATTACCTAGTCATTGCCACGACCTACTTCTGCACTACTGTTAGTACGGCGAATCATTACCTAGTCATTGTCACTACTTATGTCTGCAGTACTGGTAGTATGACGAATAATTACCTAGTCATTGTCACTACCTACGTCTGCACTACTTGTAGTATGGCGAATCATTGCCTAGACATTGTCACTACCAAGGTATGTATTACTGGTAGTATGGCGAATAATTACCTAGTCATTGTTACTATCTACGTCAGCACTACTGGTAGTATGGCGAATCATTACCTAGTCATTGTCACTAACTACGTCAGCACTACTGGTAGTATGGCGAATCATTACTTAGTCATTGTCATTACCTACGTCTGCACTAGAATGGCGAATCAATACCTAGTCATTGCCACTATCTACGTCAGCACTACTGGTAGTATGGCGAATCATTTCCTAGTCATTGTGACTACCAACGTCTGCACAACTATTAATATGGCGAATTAATACCTAGCCTTTGTCACTACCTGCGTCTTCACTACTGGTAATATGGCGAATCATTACCTAGCCATTGTCACTAACTACGTATGTACTACTGGTAGTCTGGCTAATCATTACCTAGTCATTGTCACTATCTACGTCCCCACTATTGGTAGTATAGCGAATCATTACCTAGTCATTGTCACTACCTACGTGTGCACTACTGGTAGTATGGCAAATTAGTACCTAGCCATTGTCACTACCTATGTCTGCACTACAGGTAGTATGGCGAATCATTAAATAGCCATTATCACTACCTACGTCTGCACTACTGGTGGTATGGCGAATCATTACCAAGTCATTGCCACGACCTACTTCTGCACTACTGTTAGTACGGCGAATCATTACCTAGTCATTGTCACTACTTACGTCTGCAGTACTGGTAGTATGACGAATAATTACCTAGTCATTGTCACTACCTACGTCTGCACTACTTGTAGTATGGCGAATCATTGCCTAGACATTGTCACTACCAAGGTATGTATTACTGGTAGTATGGCGAATAATTACCTAGTCATTGTCACTATCTACGTCAGCACTACTGTTAGTATGGCAAATCATTACCTAATCATTTTCCCTACCTACGTCTGCACAACTGGTAGTATGGCGGATCATTCCCTACCCATTGTCACTAGGTACGTCTCCACTACTGGTAATATGGTGAATCATTACCTAGTCATTGTCACTCCCTACGACTGCACTACTGGTAGTATGGCGAATCATTACATAGTGATTGTCACTACCTAAGTCTGCACTACTGGTAGTATGGCGAATTAATACCTAGGCATTGTCACTACCTACGTCTGCACTACTGGTAGTATGGCGAATTATTACCTAGCCATTGTCACTACCTACGTCTGCACTACAGGTAGTACGGGGAATCACTATCTAGTCATTGTCACTACCTACGTCTGCACTACTGGTAGTATGACGAATAATTACCTAGTCATTGTCACTACCTACGTCTGCACTACTGGTAGTATGGCAAATCATTACCAAGTCATTGCCACGACCTACTTCTGCACTACTGTTAGTACGGCGAATCATTACCTAGTCATTGTCACTACTTACGTCTGCAGTACTGGTAGTATGACGAATAATTACCTAGTCATTGTCACTACCTACGTCTGCACTACTTGTAGTATGGCGAATCATTGCCTAGACATTGTCACTACCAAGGTATGTATTACTGGTAGTATGGCGATTAATTACCTAGTCATTGTCACTATCTACGTCAGCACTACTGGTAGTATGGCAAATCATTACCTAATCATTTTCCCTACCTACGTCTGCACAACTGGTAGTATGGCGGATCATTCCCTACCCATTGTCACTAGGTACGTCTCCACTACTGGTAATATGGTGAATCATTACCTAGTCATTGTCACTCCCTACGACTGCACTACTGGTAGTATGGCGAATCATTACATAGTGATTGACACTACCTAAGTCTGCACTACTGGTAGTATGGCGAATTAATACCTACCCATTGTCACTACCTACGTCTGCACTACTGGTAATATGGCGAATTATTACCTAGCCATTGTCACTACCTACGTCTGCACTACAGGTAGTACGGGGAATCACTATCTAGTCATTGTCACTGCCTACGTCTGCACTACTGGTAGTATGACGAATAATTACCTAGTCATTGTCACTACCTACGTCTGTACTACTTGTAGTATGGCGAATCATTGCCTAGTCAATGTCACTACCGACGTATGTACTACTTGTTGTATGGCGAATAATTACCTAGGTATTGTCACTACCGACGTATGTACTACTGGTAGTATGGCGAATTATTACCTAATCATTGTCATTTCCTACGTCTGCACTACAATGGCGGATCAATACCTAGTCAATGCCACAACCTACGTCTGCACTACTGGTAGTATGGCGAATCATTACCTAGTCATTGTCACTCCCTACGACTGCACTACTGGTAGTATTGCGAATCATTACCTAGTCATTGTCACTACCTACGTCTGCACTACTGGTGGTATGGCGAATCATTACCAAGTCATTGCCACGACCTACGTCTGCATTACTGGTAGTACGGCGAATCATTACCTAGTCATTTTCACTACCTACGTCTGGACTACTTGTAGTATGGCGAATCATTGCCTAGACATTGTCACTACCAACGTATGTACTACTGGTAGTATGGCGAATAATTACCTAGTCATTGTCACTATCTATGTCAGCACTACTGGTAGTATGGCGAATCATTACCTAGTCATTGTCACTAACTACGTCAGCACTACTGGTAGTATGGCGAATCATTACTTAGTCATTGTCATTACCTACGTCTGCACTAGAATGGCGAATCAATACCTAGTCATTGCCACTATCTACGTCAGCACTACTGGTAGTATGGCGAATCATTTCCTAGTCATTGTGACTACCAACGTCTGCACAACTATTAATATGGCGAATTAATACCTAGCCTTTGTCACTACCTGCGTCTTCACTACTGGTAATATGGCGAATCATTACCTAGCCATTGTCACTAACTACGTATGTACTACTGGTAGTCTGGCTAATCATTACCTAGTCATTGTCACTATCTACGTCCCCACTATTGGTAGTATAGCGAATCATTACCTAGTCATTGTCACTACCTACGTGTGCACTACTGGTACTAAGGCAAATTAGTACCTAGCTATTGTCACTACCTATGTCTGCACTACAGGTAGTATGGCGAATCATTAACTAGCCATTATCACTACCTACGTCTGCACTACTGGTAGTATGGCGAATCATTACCAAGTCATTGCCACGACCTACTTCTGCACTACTGTTAGTACGGCGAATCATTACCTAGTCATTGTCACTACTTACGTCCTCAGTACTGGTAGTATGACGAATAATTACCTAGTCATTGTCACTACCTACGTCTGCACTACTTGTAGTATGGCGAATCATTGCCTAGACATTGTCACTACCAAGGTATGTATTACTGGTAGTATGGCGAATAATTACCTAGTCATTGTCACTAACTACGTCAGCACTACTGGTAGTATGGCAAATCATTACCTAATCATTTTCCCTACCTACGTCTGCACAACTGGTAGTATGGCGGATCATTCCCTACCCATTGTCACTAGGTACGTCTCCACTACTGGTAATATGGTGAATCATTACCTAGTCATTGTCACTCCCTACGACTGCACTACTGGTAGTATGGCGAATCATTACATAGTGATTGTCACTACCTAAGTCTGCACTACTGGTAGTATGGAGAATTAATACCTAGCCATTGTCACTACCTACGTCTGCACTACTGGTAGTATGGAGAATTATTACCTAGCCATTGTCACTACCTACGTCTGCACTACAGGTAGTACGGGGAATCACTATCTAGTCATTGTCACTACCTACGTCTGCACTACTGGTAGTATGACGAATAATTACCTAGTCATTGTCACTACCTACGTCTGTACTACTTGTAGTATGGCGAATCATTGCCTAGTCAATGTCACTACCGACGTATGTACTACTTGTTGTATGGCGAATAATTACCTAGGTATTGTCACTATCTATGTCTGCGCTACTAGTAGTATGACGAATAATTACCTAGTCATTGCCACGACCTACTTCTGCACTACTGTTAGTACGGCGAATCATTACCTAGTCATTTTCACTACTTATGTCTGCAGTACTGGTAGTATGACGAATAATTACCTAGTCATTGTCACTACCTACGTCTGCACTACTTGTAGTATGGCGAATCATTGCCTAGACATTGTCACTACCAAGGTATGTATTACTGGTAGTATGGCGAATAATTACCTAGTCATTGTTACTATCTACGTCAGCACTACTGGTAGTATGGCAAATCATTACCTAATCATTTTCCCTACCTACGTCTGCACAACTGGTAGTATGGCGGATCATTCCCTACCCATTGTCACTAGGTACGTCTCCACTACTGGTAATATGGTGAATCATTACCTAGTCATTGTCACTCCCTACGACTGCACTACTGGTAGTATGGCGAATCATTACATAGTGATTGTCACTACCTAAGTCTGCACTACTGGTAGTATGGCGAATTAATACCTAGCCATTGTCACTACCTACGTCTGCACTACTGGTAGACTGGCGAATTATTACCTAGCCATTGTCACTACCTACGTCTGCACTACAGGTAGTATGGGGATTCACTATCTAGTCATTGTCACTACCTACTTCTGCACTACTGGTAGTATGACGAATAATTACCTAGTCATTGTCACTACCTACGTCTGTACTACTTGTAGTATGGCGAATCATTGCCTAGTCAATGTCACTACCGACGTATGTACTACTTGTTGTATGGCGAATAATTACCTAGGTATTGTCACTATCTACGTCTGCGCTACTAGTAGTATGACGAATAATTACCTAGTCATTGTCACTACCTACGTTTGCACTACTGGTAGTATCGCGAATCATTACCTTGTCATTGTCACTGACAACGTCTGCACTACTTGTTGTACGGCGAATCATTACCTAGTCATTGTCACTACCGACGTATGTACTACTGGTAGTATGGCGAATCATTACCTAGTCATTGTCACTACCTACGTCTGCGCTACTGGTAGTATGGCGAATCATTGCCTAGTCATTGTCACTACCGACGTATGTACTACTGGTAGTATGGCGAATTATTACCTAATCATTGTCATTACCTACGTCTGCACTACAATGGCGAATCAATACCTAGTCAATGCCACAACCTACGTCTGCACTACTGGTAGTATGGCGAATCATTACCTAGTCATTGTCACTCCCTACGACTGCTCTACTGGTAGTATTGCGAATCATTACCTAGTCATTGTCACTACCTACGTCTGCACTACTGGTAGTATGGCGAATCATTACCAAGTCATTGCCACGACCTACGTCTGCATTACTGGTAGTACGGCGAATCATTACCTAATCATTTTCACTACCTACGTCTGGACTACTTGTAGTATGGCGAATCATTGCCTAGACATTGTCACTACCAACGTATGTACTACTGGTAGTATGGCGAATAATTACCTAGTCATTGTCACTATCTATGTCAGCACTACTGGTAGTATGGCGAATCATTACCTAGTCATTGTCATTCCCTACGACTGCACTACTGGTAGTATGGCGAATCATTACATAGTGATTGTCACTACTTAAGTCTGCACAACTGGTAGTATGGCGAATCATTACCTAGCCATTGTCACTACCTACGCCTGCACTACTGGTAGTAGGGCGAATCATTACCTAGCCATTGTCACAACCTACGTCTGCTCTACAGGTAGTATGGCGAATCATTACCTAGTCATTGTCACTATCTACATCAGCACTACTGGTAGTATGGCGAATCATTAAGTAATCATTGTCGTTACCTACGTCTGCAGTAGAATGGCGAATCAATACCTAGTCATTGCCACTATCTACGTCTGCACTACAGGTAGTATGGCGAATTAATACCTAGCCATTGTCACTACCTACGTCTGCACTACTGGTAGTATGGCGAATCATTACCTAGCCATTGTCAATAACTACGTATGTACTACTGGTAGTCTGGCGAATCATTACCTAGACATTGTCACTGTCTACGTCAGCACTACTGGTAGTATGGCGAATCATTACCTAGTCATTGTCACTACCTACGTCTGCACTACTGGTTGTATGGCGAATTAATACCTAGCCATTGTCACTACCTACGTCTACACTACTGGTAGTATGGCGAATCATTACCTAATCATTTTACCTACATACGTCTGCACTACTGGTAGTATGGCGAATCATTCCCTAGCCATTGTCACTAGCTACGTCTGCACTACTGGTAGTATGGTGAATCATTACCTAGTCATTGTAACTCCCTACGACTGCACTACTGGTAGTATGGCGAATCATTACATAGTGATTGTCACTACCTAAGTCTGCACAACTGGTAGTATGACGAATTAATACCTAGCCATTGTCACTACCTACGTCTGCACTACTGGTAGTATGGCGAATCATTACCTAGTCATTGTCACTACCTACGTCTGCACTACTGGTAGTATGGTTAATTAGTACCTAGCCATTGACACTACCTACGTCTGCACTACAGGTAGTATGGCGAATCATTAACTAGCCATTGTCACTACCTACGTCTGCACTACTGGTAGTATGGCGAATCATTACCAAGTCATTGCCACGACCTACGTCTGCACTACTGGTAGTACGGCGAATCATTACGTAGTCATTGTCACTACCAACGTCTGCACTACTTGTAGTATGGCGAATAATTACCTAGTCATTGTCACTATCTACGTCAGCACTATTTGTAGTGTGGCGAATCATTACCTAGTCATTGTCAATACCTACGTCTGCATTACTGGTAGTATGGCAAATCATTACCAAATCATTTTCCCTATATACGTCTGCACTACTGGTAGTATGGCGAATCATTCCCTAGCCATTGTCACTAGCTACGTCTGCACTACTTGTAGTATGGTGAATCATTACCTAGTCATTGTCACTCCCTACGACTGCAATACTGTTAGTATGGCGAATCATTACATAGTGATTGTGACTACCTAAGTCTGCACAACTGGTAGTATGGCGAATTAATACCTAGCCATTGTCACTACCTACGTCTGCTCTACAGGTAGTATGGCGAATCGTTACCTAGTCATTGTCACTACCGACGTATGTACTACTGGTAGTATGGCGAATCATTACCTAGTCATTGTCATTATCTACGTCAGCACTACTGGTAGTATGGCGAATCATTAACAAATCATTGTCGTTACCTACGTCTGCAGTAGAATGGCGAATCAATACCTAATCATTGCCACTATCTACGTCAGCACTACTTGTAGTATGGCGAATCATTTCCTAGTCATTGTCACTACCTACGTCTACACTACAAGTAGTATGGCGAAATAATACCTAGCCATTGTCACTACCTACGTCTGCACTACTGGTTGTATGGTGAATCACTACCTAGCCATTGTCACTAACTACGTATATACTACTGGTAATCTGGCGAACCATTACCTACCCATTGTCACTAGCTACGTATGTACTACTGGTAGTCTGGCGAATCATTACCTAGTCAATGTCACTACCTACGTCTGAACTACTGGTAGTATGGCGAATTAATACCTAGCCATTGTCACTACCTACGTCTGCACTACTGGTAGTATGGCGAATCATTACCAAGTCATTGCCACGACCTACGTCTGCATTACTGGTAGTACGGCGAATCATTACCTAGTCATTTTCACTACCTACGTCTGGACTACTTGTAGTATGGCGAATCATTGCCTAGACATTGTCACTACCAACGTATGTACTACTGGTAGTATGGCGAATAATTACCTAGTCATTGTCACTATCTATGTCAGCACTACTGGTAGTATGGCGAATCATTACCTAGTCATTGTCACTAACTACGTCAGCACTACTGGTAGTATGGCGAATCATTACTTAGTCATTGTCATTACCTACGTCTGCACTAGAATGGCGAATCAATACCTAGTCATTGCCACTATCTACGTCAGCACTACTGGTAGTATGGCGAATCATTTCCTAGTCATTGTGACTACCAACGTCTGCACAACTATTAATATGGCGAATTAATACCTAGCCTTTGTCACTACCTGCGTCTTCACTACTGGTAATATGGCGAATCATTACCTAGCCATTGTCACTAACTACGTATGTACTACTGGTAGTCTGGCTAATCATTACCTAGTCATTGTCACTATCTACGTCCCCACTATTGGTAGTATAGCGAATCATTACCTAGTCATTGTCACTACCTACGTGTGCACTACTGGTAGTATGGCAAATTAGTACCTAGCCATTGTCACTACCTATGTCTGCACTACAGGTAGTATGGCGAATCATTAACTAGCCATTATCACTACCTACGTCTGCACTACTGGTAGTATGGCGAATCATTACCAAGTCATTGCCACGACCTACTTCTGCACTACTGTTAGTACGGCGAATCATTACCTAGTCATTGTCACTACTTACGTCCTCAGTACTGGTAGTATGACGAATAATTACCTAGTCATTGTCACTACCTACGTCTGCACTACTTGTAGTATGGCGAATCATTGCCTAGACATTGTCACTACCAAGGTATGTATTACTGGTAGTATGGCGAATAATTACCTAGTCATTGTCACTATCTACGTCAGCACTACTGGTAGTATGGCAAATCATTACCTAATCATTTTCCCTACCTACGTCTGCACAACTGGTAGTATGGCGGATCATTCCCTACCCATTGTCACTAGGTACGTCTCCACTACTGGTAATATGGTGAATCATTACCTAGTCATTGTCACTCCCTACGACTGCACTACTGGTAGTATGGCGAATCATTACATAGTGATTGTCACTACCTAAGTCTGCACTACTGGTAGTATGGCGAATTAATACCTAGCCATTGTCACTATCTACGTCTGCACTACTGGTAGTATGGCGAATTATTACCTAGCCATTGTCACTACCTACGTCTGCACTACAGGTAGTACGGGGAATCACTATCTAGTCATTGTCACTACCTACGTCTGCACTACTGGTAGTATGACGAATAATTACCTAGTCATTGTCACTACCTACGTCTGTACTACTTGTAGTATGGCGAATCATTGCCTAGTCAATGTCACTACCGACGTATTTACTACTTGTTGTATGGCGAATAATTACATAGGTATTGTCACTATCTACGTCTGCGCTACTAGTAGTATGACGAATCATTACCTAGTCATTGTCACTACCTACGTTTGCACTACTGGTAGTATGGCGAATCATTACCTTGTCATTGTCACTGACAACGTCTGCACTACTTGTTGTACGGCGAATCATTACCTAGTCATTGTCACTACCGACGTATGTACTACTGGTAGTATGGCGAATCATTACGTAGTCATTGTCATTACCTACGTCTGCACTACTGGTAGTATGGCGAATCATTGCCTAGTCGTTGTCACTACCGACGTATGTACTACTGGTAGTATGGCGAATTATTACCTAATCATTGTCATTACCTACGTCTGCACTACAATGGCGAAACAATACCTAGTCAATGCCACAACCTACGTCTGCACTACTGGTAGTATGGCGAATCATTACCTAGTCATTGTCACTCCCTACGACTGCACTACTGGTAGTATTGCGAATCATTACCTAGTCATTGTCACTACCTACGTCTGCACTACTGGTAGTATGGCGAATCATTACCAAGTCATTGCCACGACCTACGTCTGCATTACTGGTAGTACGGCGAATCATTACCTAGTCATTTTCACTACCTACGTCTGGACTACTTGTAGTATGGCGAATCATTGCCTAGACATTGTCACTACCAACGTATGTACTACTGGTAGTATGGCGAATAATTACCTAGTCATTGTCACTATCTATGTCAGCACTACTGGTAGTATGGCGAATCATTACCTAGTCATTGTCATTCCCTACGACTGCACTACTGGTAGTATGGCGAATCATTACATAGTGATTGTCACTACTTAAGTCTGCACAACTGGTAGTATGGCGAATCATTACCTAGCCAATGTCACTACCTACGTCTGCACTACTGGTTGTATGGCGAATTAATACCTAGCCATTGTCACTACCTACGTCTACACTACTGGTAGTATGGCGAATCATTACCTAATCATTTTACCTACATACGTCTGCACTACTGGTAGTATGGTGAATCATTACCTAGTCATTGTAACTCCCTACGACTGCACTACTGGTAGTATGGCGAATCATTACATAGTGATTGTCACTACCTAAGTCTGCACAACTGGTATGACAGATTAATGCACTGTGCATTGTCACTGCACCGTCTGCGCTACTGTGGTGGTATGGCGAATCATTACCTGATCACACCCCGTCGCTACCTGCGTCTGCACTGCTGGTGGTATGGTTAATTAGTACCTAGCCATTGACACTGCCACGTCTGCTACGGGTGGTATGGCGAATCATTAATAATGCATTTGTCACTACCTGCGTCTGCACTACTGGTGGTATGGCGAGATCATTTACCAGGATCATTGCCACGACCCTACGTCTGCGCGCGCACTTTGGTGGTACGGCGAATCGTGCGTAGTCGAATTTGTCACTGCACCGAAGCGTCTGCCTTTGCTGCTTGTGGTATGGCAGATCGTGCCCTGAACGTTAATCACTACCAACGTGTGTTGCTGCCTGGTAGTGTAATGGCGAATAATTACCTGGTCATTGTCTTTATCGTCAGCACTATTTGTAGTGTGGCGAATCATTACCTAGTCATTGTCAATACCTACGTCTGCATTACTGGTAGTATGGCAAATCATTACCAAATCATTTTCCCTACATACGTCTGCACTACTGGTAGTATGGCGAATCATTCCCTAGCCATTGTCACTAGCTACGTCTGCACTACTTGTAGTATGGTGAATCATTACCTAGTCATTGTCACTCCCTACGACTGCAATACTGTTAGTATGGCGCATCATTACATAGTGATTGTCACTACCTAAGTCTGCACAACTGGTAGTATGGCGAATTAATACCTAGCCATTGTCACTATCTACGTCAGCACTACTGGTAGTATGGCAAATCATTACCTAATCATTTTCCCTACCTACGTCTGCACAACTGGTAGTATGGCGGATCATTCCCTACCCATTGTCACTACGTACGTCTCCACTACTGGTAATATGGTGAATCATTACCTAGTCATTGTCACTCCCTACGACTGCACTACTGGTAGTATGGCGAATCATTACATAGTGATTGTCACTACCTAAGTCTGCACTACTGGTAGTATGGCGAATTAATACCTAGGCATTGTCACTACCTACGTCTGCACTACTGGTAGTATGGCGAATTATTACCTAGCCATTGTCACTACCTACGTCTGCACTACAGGTAGTACGGGGAATCACTATCTAGTCATTGTCACTACCTACGTCTGCACTACTGGTAGTATGACGAATAATTACCTAGTCATTGTCACTACCTACGTCTGCACTACTGGTAGTATGGCAAATCATTACCAAGTCATTGCCACGACCTACTTCTGCACTACTGTTAGTACGGCGAATCATTACCTAGTCATTGTCACTACTTACGTCTGCAGTACTGGTAGTATGACGAATAATTACCTAGTCATTGTCACTACCTACGTCTGCACTACTTGTAGTATGGCGAATCATTGCCTAGACATTGTCACTACCAAGGTATGTATTACTGGTAGTATGGCGAATAATTACCTAGTCATTGTCACTATCTATGTCAGCACTACTGGTAGTATGGCAAATCATTACCTAATCATTTTCCCTACCTACGTCTGCACAACTGGTAGTATGGCGGATCATTCCCTACCCATTGTCACTAGGTACGTCTCCACTACTGGTAATATGGTGAATCATTACCTAGTCATTGTCACTCCCTACGACTGCACTACTGGTAGTATGGCGAATCATTACATAGTGATTGTCACTACCTAAGTCTGCACTACTGGTAGTATGGCGAATTAATACCTACCCATTGTCACTACCTACGTCTGCACTACTGGTAATATGGCGAATTATTACCTAGCCATTGTCACTACCTACGTCTGCACTACAGGTAGTACGGGGAATCACTATCTAGTCATTGTCACTGCCTACGTCTGCACTACTGGTAGTATGACGAATAATTACCTAGTCATTGTCACTACCTACGTCTGTACTACTTGTAGTATGGCGAATCATTGCCTAGTCAATGTCACTACCGACGTATGTACTACTTGTTGTATGGCGAATAATTACCTAGGTATTGTCACTACCGACGTATGTACTACTGGTAGTATGGCGAATTATTACCTAATCATTGTCATTTCCTACGTCTGCACTACAATGGCGAATCAATACCTAGTCAATGCCACAACCTACGTCTGCACTACTGGTAGTATGGCGAATCATTACCTAGTCATTGTCACTCCCTACGACTGCACTACTGGTAGTATTGCGAATCATTACCTAGTCATTGTCACTACCTACGTCTGCACTACTGGTGGTATGGCGAATCATTACCAAGTCATTGCCACGACCTACGTCTGCATTACTGGTAGTACGGCGAATCATTACCTAGTCATTTTCACTACCTACGTCTGGACTACTTGTAGTATGGCGAATCATTGCCTAGACATTGTCACTACCAACGTATGTACTACTGGTAGTATGGCGAATAATTACCTAGTCATTGTCACTATCTATGTCGGCACTACTGGTAGTATGGCGTATCATTACCTAGTCATTGTCACTAACTACGTCAGCACTACTGGTAGTATGGCGAATCATTACTTAGTCATTGTCATTACCTACGTCTGCACTAGAATGGCGAATCAATACCTAGTCATTGCCACTATCTACGTCAGCACTACTGGTAGTATGGCGAATCATTTCCTAGTCATTGTGACTACCAACGTCTGCACAACTATTAATATGGCGAATTAATACCTAGCCTTTGTCACTACCTGCGTCTTCACTACTGGTAATATGGCGAATCATTACCTAGCCATTGTCACTAACTACGTATGTACTACTGGTAGTCTGGCTAATCATTACCTAGTCATTGTCACTATCTACGTCCCCACTATTGGTAGTATAGCGAATCATTACCTAGTCATTGTCACTACCTACGTGTGCACTACTGGTAGTAAGGCAAATTAGTACCTAGCTATTGTCACTACCTATGTCTGCACTACAGGTAGTATGGCGAATCATTAACTAGCCATTATCACTACCTACGTCTGCACTACTGGTAGTATGGCGAATCATTACCAAGTCATTGCCACGACCTACTTCTGCACTACTGTTAGTACGGCGAATCATTACCTAGTCATTGTCACTACTTACGTCCTCAGTACTGGTAGTATGACGAATAATTACCTAGTCATTGTCACTACCTACGTCTGCACTACTTGTAGTATGGCGAATCATTGCCTAGACATTGTCACTACCAAGGTATGTATTACTGGTAGTATGGCGAATAATTACCTAGTCATTGTCACTATCTACGTCAGCACTACTGGTAGTATGGC